>NMUG010006421.1:0-12599 GCA_002855965.1 Monotropa hypopitys | reverse complement strand
CAAAATATAGAAGACCAAGTGATGTGGTATAGTAAAAATCACACCCCTTGTCAAAACACTCTCAACAGATGAAAATCAATGATGCTCAGGAGAGTGTACAGAGTAGTATGGTGAAGTACTACCAAACTCTATAGATATAGGCGATGAAGAGTCCTAGGAGGATGATTATGAGAATGTATCTCCTAATCACTCAAGTTTCCGAAGACTTATCTATTACAGAATACAACTGAAATTCCTACTACAAGATAGGTACTAAAAAATGAAAGCGCAAAAGACAACTGAGACTAAAAAACTAAATAATGTGCTTGGCCCAAATGATTGAAATGTCGAAGCTTCTGGCTCAAGATGCTAGTCTTTAACTTCTGTCCTACTTGCAAAGATACCGTCCGGTGAATGCTCAAGGTTGTATGTAGGATGGATCCTCCGTAAATCCTGTTTTTTAACTGCACACTCAACAACTCATTAAACGCAACATGTAGCAGTAAGAAATATAATAGTGAAGGTGCATATAAAATTAACAACCCTAAATTAGATATGCCAAGTGAAAGCTCATGGGTGTTTTATTTTACCACATGCAAAAGTGTCCAAACTAAATATAATAGTGACTGCAACAAATCTCTCTAAACAAGTGATATACCAAGAAAGCACAAGAGATAAATGTGTCAAGAAAATCAGTCCACTATTTATATTTTCTAGCAGATGTAGTCGTTAGTTTACATGCTACTTGTTTTGATTGTGTTGTTTGACTAGAATCACATCGATAGGAATTGTTAAACTTTTCAAGAAAAATTTAATTGGTATTAACTTACCTATTCACCCCCCTCTAGGTAAGTTTGTCACTTCTGCGCTAATTTCATTACTTATGAAAGAATTAACTATCTTAAACTGTTCATTAGGGTTTCTAAAATAGTCCTTAATACCTCCCATACCTTCTGAAGTCAAACCCCGAACACCCCAAGACATCACCAAAAACTTGCCAGAAAAACCCAGCGGGGACCGGTACCCCTAAACTTCCAAAACCCCACTATTCAGTGGGGACCGGTACCCCACAGTACAGGGGACCGGTACCCCCTGTGTAGAAGACAATTCTCTGCAAATTATTTTGATGAACCAACCTCGAGTATTTTTGATCTAACCTCCAAGCATACAAAATTAACCCAACACAAGTGTTCTAAACATGTTGCTAGTAAACATACTCGACTTTGGGGTCTTGTACACCCATCAAACACCTCCAATTTCATAGAAATTCATATAGATCTAAGAATTTCTACCTAAAAACGAATTTAATTAAAACTCTTAATACATCCTTAATTATGGAAGAAATCAAAAATCAAAAATGGTAGAAAGTATCTTACTTGAGTTATGAACAATATTGTAGAAGGAGTTTTCTTCAAATGATCCACTGATTCACTCCTTCAAGTCAATCTTCTTAGCCCTCTCCCTTCTCTTCCCTCTAATCTCCCTCAAAGCACAAGTACTTAGGACTAATGAGGATTAACAACTCTTATTCAACCCTAATCAGATTTTTCTTGCAAAAGACCCCTTTACCCCCAATGAACTGATAGGAGGCAAAAGAAATTCTCAGATGATTCTCCCGGATCCTTAGCATATCCAGGATCTTCCTTACTTCAGATAGCCAATGGTTTGCAGCTAGAGGATATCGTTCCCCACTGAACTTGGGAGGGTCCATCCTTCTAAATTCCCTAAGGGCGTCCACCATCGTATCACCTGAGCCTCTTTAGGAGCAGCATCTCCACGGCGTGCTTCAATCATGGTTGTAGCAAATTCTCGCATGAACTGACTAGAAATGACCAGTCCCTCAAGAGCTGACACAACAGGAGGAACTTCGTCAGCAAAGTCACTATGCTAGCCTATGACTTCCTAGCTAACCGCATCAAGGATAGGAAGTCCTTAACGTCCCCTTCCTCGACCCATGGCTCTTCTGGGAGGCATAGAAACTACAGAGAGAAATAATACCAAACATCAGCCAGAACCAAGACTCCTAACCAACAACTGAGTAGAATAGACTAGAAACCAACACAACTACATGAATAAGAGATCCACTTTTCAAGAACAATACAAGGACGCACTAGACATCATCTATTGGAGTCAAACTCACAGGAGTAGCAATACCAAGACAAAGGGTCCCCCAGGGAATAAACATCACCCTAGAATATACCACAAAGAATTTAAAGAGTGATCCCACTTAGTTAATTCTTGTAAAAACATAAGGTCCCCATGCAACGCATACACACTCCAAGCACATCACATGAATGCAGTTTTCGAAAATAATGCACCTATTGAGACGAAATGTCTCACCAAAGGACTAAGGTTTCAAACGAAAGCTCTAATACGAAGTTGTCACATCCCGGAATTTCAAACCATTTTTTTAAATAGAAAATAGGACAACAAGGACAAGTAAAGATAAACTACTACCCAATCCAAAATTGCGGATGAAAAAGGGAAAGGGGGAATGTCACACACACACAAGCAACTAATGAGTTCAGGTTTGCAAGTCCAACAAAATATTACTGTCCAACAAAATATTACAGTCCCGGATACATGAATTTAGATTTAAAAGACTAAAGTAAATAAAACAAGGATACTCAAGAGTGGCATCCAATGCTCCAAGCTCCAAGCTAGACGGCTGGGTCGGTACCTAAAAATAGAGGGTTAGGCAACAACTTAGTAGAGAAAACCTACACCCAAATATTTCCCAAGTTGGGACAAAAAATGCGAGTACGAGAATTAATTATATATGCATGCAATGAGGACCATTTCTGTAGTTCAAAACATTTTCCAACTTCCTTTCCAAAATCTAGTTCCAAGACTTATTGATTTTCTTTTAAAATGCTCAACTTGACGAAATCAAGGAGAAGCATACCTTTGAAAATTTCATCTCAACCTTGACGAAATCAAGGGAGGCATAAACAACTTTATTAGGAATTTGTTAAGTTTCGGCTTGTTCCACGCTAGTTGCCTGCTAGCTACTAACTGTAAGTTCCTCAGAATTCTCTTACCTTAGGAAGGGCTCCAGTGGGCCCCCATTGCACAATATAGTGAGTGTGAATCCACTAAGGGAATGAAATTCCCATATGATAATATAGCCAACCCAATGTATCCTTTATGTTATTAGTCAATTAAAACATTCATTAATTTCCAAGGATTAAGGCATCTATACCTCCTAATCACCGTCATTGACCAAAACATGAATTTTCCAAAATTGTTTTCAATTTCTCAAATCAAAGTGTCAAGAAGGTCTTAGGACCATTTTAAAACCATCAATTTCAACCTTTGACCCTTCAATTTCAAAATCCCATTTTGACCCGAAATTAGAGTTTTCCAAAAATTGGGGTTTCTTAAAATTAATTTGGGGATCTAGAAATTGAAGACAAGGGAAGTCTAATAAGACTCACATGAACATAAACCTTCAACAAATTTGAGATTAATTCAACTCACAAGGTGAACTACAAAAAATCTCTTCATCCTACTTAACATAAAGAGGGGGAAGGAAGAAAATCACTATAGGAGATACAAAGAGTAAGCAAACTCTACCTTGAAGATGATTTGAACAATACTTACACAACCCTAGATGAGGGAATCTTGAAGGATGGACGAGCTTTGCATGTCAATGGAGAGAGGAGAGAGCCATCTACAACTTTAATCCTTGGGTTATCTTCTAAAACCCAACCAGTAGTCCAAGATTGAAGAGAGAAGGGAGAGCTTTTTGAGTGAGAGAGGAGTAGACGGAAGAGAGAGATATCACTAGAGTGAAAATGAGGATTTTAGGCATAAGGGATGTATTTATATTGTGTCCAAAGGACAAAAACACCCCTCACTAAAAATCTCGACACATGCAGATTTTTAAAGCATGCATTACCGGTAATAAGGCGTGTATTCCCGGTAATGCGGAGCTCTGGACTCCTCCAGCTCCTACTCAACACCTCGCACTACCGGGAATTGGAGCCCACATTCCCGGTAGTCCCAGCCTCTGCCGCACAACCCCAGAACTCTCCCTCGAACTCCTGCAATCACCCTCTCCTTCTACTGAAAATTGGAGGCCTCCCCTTCCACATTCCCACACAAATTTTCGCATTGCCCTTCCCGTCTCCCGGTAGTTGGGGGCTCTGTCCCCTTCTTTTTCTCTTGGGAGTTGGCTCACTCTCCCTCTCCCACAATGCCTAGTCTCCTCTACTAGGAGTTGGGGCTTGGCCTCCCAACTCTCTTCTTCCTCTTCCGGAAGTTGGGGCCTTGCCCACCTCCCTTCTTCCGGGAGTTGGGGAAGGTGCCAAAGGGGAAATGTCCAAGGAATTTTCTTCCGCGCCTAGGTTCTTTGTTCGAACTCCAATTTGGATGATTCAAGTTGCGTTGCATTCACAATGGGATTCTGTATGACATCCAGGAACAACCACATCCACAACAAGAGATGATTTTGAGATAAAAATTAATCAAAATTCAAAGAATAGTACTAAAATTCCAAATTCAATTTAATAAATTCTCAACCGTTACATGTTTCAATCCTAACTCATCATCAAAACTCTTACAAACCTTACCACAAACTTTTCCCCAGATTTGCATGACGGTCCCCAAACCTCCTATAAAACACCTTATTCATTGACCAATAATTCCCACACACAAGCACTACCGACAACTTGAGCTTCACGGTTCTAATCACCTCCAACAACAAAAAAATCACCCAAACTCTCATGATGACCTAAGCACCAAGAGCCAAGGAAAATGGGAGACTAAGTCCCACTTCCACAACCCAAATTCTCATCACTTGCCAAGAAGACATGATACCAACCAAGGTACCAAGGTGGGTTAGACACAGGTCTAAGCCCTAAATCATCCAACAAGACTCGATTTACAACGACGCCATGCTGACTTTAGTTACCTCAAGTTACTAACTCGATTCTATCTCATTCTCAAGATACAATTCAAACCACAAAAGGAACACTTACACTTCTCTCGTCGACCTTACTCAACCACGAAATGCCTAACGTCACTAAGCACTACATCTATCATCGTCCTCAAGCATACCGAACTTTTCCCCATTCACTTCGATCACATCCTTACATGATTCCTCAATCCCATATAATTTGATGAAGAGGGCAAGTCATAGGGGTTTGCCAAAGGAACCTCAACGGCTCCAAGTTATACTCTAACGACAATTATAGCTCCCAACAAGGGTAGGTTACCACTATCATCTGACACATCTTATCATACCAACTAACCTGGTACATAGTCACAAGAGAGATCCAGTGACTGGAACCCCACCTAAGCATAGATTTCAACCACGGCTTGGCCTAATCTCAACAAATTACTTTCTAAGCCGAGGGATACAACTCCCACTAGGTTCTCCAATTCCAATTCTGTCTAGCATTCAACACAAATCATAACTCTGCTATAAGAAACTAATCCAAGCCCTAATATCCAAACATATGGAAGAACATATTTGGATAAAGGGATCAATCTCAAATGAGACAATTGCTAACGAGGCTGTCGAGCGATCCGCATCTGGAGAGGACAGAGCAGGGACCAACCTTTAACTATGAGGAGGAAATCAACTCATGTGCCATAGATAACAAGACCCAAGATGTTAACATCACCAGATGTTACATCCCTCTACAATGAGCACCGGCCATGAGGCTCATCAAGATTACAAAGAAGATTCAAGATTCAATCATAAGATAACATAACGAGTTATCATTCTCAATCAAAGAGGGAAGAGTAAGGAGTCAGACCATTCGGTACACATAGAATCCACTTCCCACTATCAAGGGAAGGATTTAGGTAGCACAACAACAATAGTAAGGATGCAATCTAATGCTCGAAGAAACAACGACAAAAACAAACTCTAAGGGTGTCAACACGCAGTCGAATACCCCTAATCATTGGATCAACATGAGGGATTTCCAGTTTGACGTTTTGACACTGTTCCACAAAGTAGGCAAAGGTTTCTGTCGAATAGGGAACACTTAAACAACAAGACTTTGCCACGAGTGATAATTCCTAAAAGGGGATTCAATCGTCTATGGATGACCATGATAGACTCTAGTATAAAAGGGTTCTCAAGAATATTCCGATCACAATCAAAGAAGGGCCAAGTAAACTCGACAACCAATAAGGAGGAAAGAACTCTAAGACTAGTCCATCATAGAATTTATTGGTTTTGAAAACTCTTTATTATTGATCCTTATGCAATGCACATATAAGCACACAAGCACACAAGCACACAATATGATCGTATGACATAATGCAGAAGTCACATAGTGCACCTATTGAGACTAAGAGTCTCCCCAATGTCCCTAAGTTTTCGAAATTAAGGATATGATACCAATTGTAATACCCCAAAAATTTAAACTATTTTTTTAAATGATGGTATTGAGCAAGTTAATTAATAAATTAAAGAGCTACTACCATTCCCCACATCATTCCATACGACAATAATATGAAAGGCACACACACAAGCAAGTGAAGGAGTTTAAAGTTATTACAGACCTGGGTGTTAACTTTTCCAAATAAAATAGAGTGCAAAAATAAGCAAATGAAATAAAGCTCATACAAGAGCTATAGTCTTCAAAAGTCCACGAGATGCAGGAAAGCCATTCCAAGCTAAGTTGTCACGCCCCGGAATTTCAAACCATTTTTTAAATCATTTAATAAATGGTGAAACAATATGAATCATCACAATTTGAAATAAGTCCAAATACCAAAGCATCCCATTATACATACACATGAAAATCCGAGAGTGAATGCAGAAATGAACATAAAATCCAACACATTGTAAAACCAGGTCCTTACCTGTGGAGTTAAAAATGGAGGGCGTGTCACACCAAAGTAGGAAATATCTATCAATAACATCATCTATGCTTGGCGTGACGAGTGTGTGATATGTACAGAGTGATATACATATGAAAGAGCTATGCAATGCAAGGCAAATGATCCCACTAAGACACGGTGACATATCAAGCCAACATAAGAGAGTAAATGTACAAGAGACTCCAAGACAAGAGTCTACACAAGAGTAAGTTACCGTTCCACTTGAATCGATGAATAACTTCCAAGGGGCAACTAGACAAGAGCCCATAAAATAAGTGAAATAGACATTTGTAATAAACACATAAAGGAGAGTTCATAATAGGCATCAATAGAGATTTAAGGGACAACTAAACAAGAGTCCAAAACCATGTGGCATAGGTGTTCATTTAATGTTATTTAACACTTTGTTAAGTTCACGGTTCGTGACAAGGCGTTCGATATAATCATGGTATCAAATCGATCCCTGAACAAGGCACCCTTAATTCTTCAATCATAGTGACATAGATAGGGCAAGGCTCAGTTAGCGGCTCGTCAACCCACTAACCAACCCTCTCCGGCTTCCCTAATAACGTTGGGAGGGATCACGATGCCCCTATTGTGCACAATGTCGTGGATGGAGCGACCATCCCAGGACCCTTGAACAAGGCGCCCCGTCTCAAGTATCAAAATCCCATATCATAGTCACAGTGTCTAGGAGGCCCCTAAACAAGGCGCAGTCCCACATAGTACGTCAACGTAATAAGTGTATATCGGGGAGGTCCCTGAACAAGGGACAGTCCCGGATAACACTTCAAGGTAACCAGTGTATTGTCAAGGTAACAAGTGTATCGTTAGCGTAATTTGATCATACGTGTGAGATAGTAACCCGCAACGTGACCAACGCACGTCAAATTTTGTTAAACACAACATAAGTGGAAACCCCATCTGTTAAGGGTTAATCATACCCAATTTCATGTATTTGAACTCAATTTGACTAATAGACATGTGTAAGACCAAAACCCCCAATTTTTTTCCAAATTAAGGTTAAGTGAATTTGGGGCTTTTCTCGTGGGTGATTACAATATGAAATTGAATGTAGTGTACACTAGGTATGACCCTAGAAACTTCTCACAACCCACCAATTTCATGAATACAAGTCTAATTCTAGGTCCATTGTAGTCAAATATCATACACGTGAAATTTACCCAATACGAAGTGAATCTAAGGACAAGAGGGGAAAGGCACAAACATAAACAATTTCAAAGATAGATAAATCCTACCTTGAAATAGCTTTGACAAAACCCTAACTTCGGATTTTGAAAGAATGAAGAAAACAGCGGGTGTCCTGGATAGATCGTGTCGCAAGGATCAACGTTTCTTCTTCGCGTTTCTTGATTTGAGCTTCCTAGAGCCTTGGTTTTTAAGCTCCAAGCTTAGAAAACAATGGAGGGTGAGAGACATTGAGAGAATAGGGTTAGAGAGAGGTAGAAGAAGAGTGGGAATGATAGAAATCGGGCTCAAAATGATATATATATATATATATAGCCCCCAAAATAAAAAGACAAGATTGCCCTTAATGAGGTCTGCCAGACAGCCTCTGCACCGGTGCACAACAATGATGCACCGATGCAAACCCACTCTGCACTGGTGCAAGCCTTGGCTGCACCGATGCAACTGCTTAATAATCGAGCAGTATGTTCACAATACAACCTGCACCGGTGCACATATCAGCTGCACCGGTGCAACTATTCCAACAATTTGAGCCGTAGCCTCAGAACTTATCTGCACCGGTGCACATAACAGCTGCACCGATGCAACTGGTCCAAAACCTGAACAGTGGCACCAAAACTCCTCCTGCACCGGTGCACACTCATCCTGTACCGGTGCAACTGCACCAAAATGGGAAAAATAATAGGAACAAGGGCTCTGAACCACACCGAAATGTCCCGAACTCAAGTCGATCAATGTATAAAGGTACAAAGGCATCCCAGGACCATATTCTCAAGATGGAAACAAGTTTGAGAAGGAATTCAATACGTCAAAACCAATCTAAGGCATGATTTTAAATCCGTAAAAACAATATAGAAATTCGAGTCGTTATATCTCAACCACCTTAAAAGAATTTCGTCCCCGAAATTAACTATGGTGGGAGTACAAAAATGCAAAAACAAGTACTAGTCGATACAAACAATCAAAACAAATCCGGAAATTTCGCGCGAATTTCATCCTCTCGCTCCCAAGTGGCTTCCTCAACCCCGTGGTTACTCCACAAGACTTTCAATAATGGGATGGTCTTGCCCCGCAACACTTGCTCTTGCGAATCAAGGATACGAATCGGCCTCTCTTCATAGGATACATCAGCTTCTAACTCAACGTTTGACCAATCTATGATATACGATGGGTCTGGCTCATACTTGCGCAGCATGGAAATATGGAACATGTCATGAACATTAGAAATGTTCGACGGCAAAGCGAGTCTATATGCAACCTCTCCAATCTTCTCAATAATATCGAATGGCCCAATGTAGCGTGGAGTCAACTTTTCCTTCTTTCCGAACCGTGAAATACTGCGACGAGGTGAAACTTTCAAGAAAATGTGGCCACCAACCTCAAAAGACAAAGGAGTGCGACGTCGATCCGCATAACTCTTATACCGACTCTGCGCCGTAAGCAATCTCTGATGAATGGTTTTGATTTGCTTGGTGATTTGCTACGTCATCTCAGGACCAATGATAGCGGACTCTCCAACGTCAAGCCAACAAACAGGTGAGCGACATGGCCTGCCGTACAAGGCCTCGAAAGGTGCCATACCAATACTAGAGTGAAAACTATTGTTATACGCGAACTCTATCAATGGTAGATGATCAACCCAACTCCCCTGAAAATCTAACACACATGCACGCAATATGTCCTCTAGAATCTGAATAGTACGCTCGGACTGCCCGTCGGTCTGAGGGTGAAAAGATGTGCTGAACATAAGCTTCGATCCAAGTGAAGCCTGCAAACTCTGCCAAAAATGAGAAGTAAAACGGGGATCTCGATCAGATACGATAGATGATGGCACACCGTGAAGTAGAATAATCTCTCTAATGTACAACCGGCTCAAGGAATTCATGGACTGAGCCACACGAATAGGAAGAAAGTGCACCGTCTTCGTCAGTCGGTCAATGATAATCCATATGACATCCTACCTACTAGGTGATCTCGGAAAGCCTGAAGCAAAATTCATCGTCACATGTTCCCACTTCCACTCTGCAATTAGCAATGGCTGAAGTAAACCTGCTGGTCACTGATGCTCGACCTTCACTTGCTGACAAGTAAGGCACCTAGAAACGAATGCTGCCACATCCTTCTTCATCCCTGGGCACCAGAACTGTCGTCTAAGATCATGATACATCTTTGTACCTCCAGGATGAACTGCCAATAGTGAATGGTGAAACTCGTGCAATATAACTCCTCGGCAAGAATCAGGAACAAACAATCGACCAAGATAATGCAAACTGGAATCTGAATGAATCATACAACCCTGTCGTGCATCGCCGCTAAGGAACTTTGCACATAACTCTGCTGCCTCTGAGTCGTCAGCCTGAACCTCGGTTACCCAATGAAAAAGCTCTGAATGAATAGATAGATTGCATAATGTGGCCTGCTCTCTGGTCTCCTCTGCACGTAGAACAAACAGACCCAAGTCCTCCATCGATCTCCAGTCAATAACTGCCAAGCTAGCTAAGTGAGATGACTTCCTACTCAAAGCGTCCGCAACAACATTTGCCTTACCGGGATGGTAGTGCAACTCGAAATCATAATCTTCCAAATGTTCCATCTAATGCCGATGCCGCAAATTGAGCTCCTTTGAGTGAACAAGTACTTCAAACTCTTATGATCAGAAAACACCTCGAATTTCTCGCCGTACAAATAATTTCGCCACATCTTCAATGCAAAAACAATATCCACTAACTCCAAATCATGAGTCTTATAATTTCGCTCGTGAGTCTTCAACTGCCATGAACTGTAAGCAACAACTTTACCTCCTTGCATCAAGACACACCCCAAGCCATTATGTGAAGCATCACAGTAGACCGAATAACCAACTCCTCGCTCGGGAATAATAAGGATCGGTGCCGAAGTCAATCGCCTCTTCAGCTCCTCAAAAGCTATCTCACACGAGTCATCCTAAGTGAACGGAATACCCTTTCAGGTTAAGCGAGTCATAGGCACGGCTAATCGAGAAAAATCCAAAATAAAACGTCGGTAATAACCGGCTAGCCCAAGAAAACTATGAACATCGAACACACTTTGCAGACGCGGTCACAAAGAGATAGCATCAACCTTGCTAGGATCAACCGATACACCCCCTCGCGACACGACATGACCGAGAAACTTCACCTTCGGAAGCCAAAACTCACATTTGCTAAGTTTTGCGTATAAGTGATCCTCTCGCAACAACTTCAACACAACCCGAAGATGAACTGATGCTCTTCCTCTGAGGCAGAATAAATGAGAAGGTCGTCAACGAATACCACCACAAAGCGATCGAGGTGAATACGGAAAATACGGTTCATGAGATCCATGAACGTCGCTGGAGCATTTGTCAAGCCGAATGGCATGACAACAAACTCGTAGTGACCATAACGAGTACGAAACCCTGTCTTCGGAATATCTTCCGCCCGAACAAGCAACTGATGGTAGCCAGAATGCAAATCAATCTTTGAGAAACACGTGGAACCACGAAGCTGGTCAAATAGATCATCAATCCTCGGCATCGGATATTTATTCTTTACAGTAACCCGATTCAATTTCCGATAGTCAATGCACAACTGCAATGAACCGTCCTTCTTCTTTGCAAATAACGCTGGCGCACCCCAAGGTAAAGAACTAGGAGAAATGAAGCCCAACTCATAGAGCTCCTGTAACTAGGATTTCATCTCCCGTAACTCTGCTGGCGCAAATCTATAGTGTGGTACCAAAATCGGAGACGTACCAGGAAACTTAAATGTATTTTTTTTAATGAAAATGTATTTTTTTATAATCAACGAAGTCCGAGGCTCTATTGATGATTCTCTAGTGGTTTAAGAGTAGTGAGAACCCCGGTATTGGGTTGGCATTGTTTCGAGTCATCCCGACAATGTACCGAGTGACTTCCCGGCCCATTACGTCCCAGACATATTTTCTGAATCTAAATTTATTATTCATCAATGTTGTAGATAATTAAATTGTGAATCCAACTCAACTTGAATCGCATCAATCGGAGTTCGTACGAATAAGTTATGGACAAAATACTCTCGATCAACCTTGATGTTCACACAGCAGATTTCTATATCGAAATAAGGTTCCTCTCCCCCTTCTATATTTCGATATGTGGCACGGGCTGCCTCCTTTTGAAGCCATATTTCGATATGTAGAACCCCTTTGCTTCCTTTCATTTCGATATGAAATGTCCTCTGGTCAGTTTTTCTTCACACATATTTTGATATGTGGATCCTTATGCATTTCGAAATGATGCTTCGGGGAAGAGTTTTGGGGAATATTTTAAGGGTATTTTAGTCTTTCCAATGGGCGTATATATACTCGATTTTTATGTAGGGAATGGTCCAGAACTTATTTTTGACATCTCACTCCCTCTCTTTAACCCTAAAAACGAGTTCTCTCCCCCTCTCTCTAAAAATCTCTCTCTCTCTCTCTCTACATTTTGAAGATGATCCAAGCCTTGGATGGAATTTCTCCAAGAAGAAACATTGTTCCCCTCACCAAGAGCTTTCCGGAAACCCATGGATTGAAGTCATCCTCCAAGTTTCGGC
>NMUG010006420.1:0-12599 GCA_002855965.1 Monotropa hypopitys | reverse complement strand
AATCACTCGCGGAGTACGTAATATGCATAAGTAAAAGAGTTTTTTGCTATGAAATATGCAATATTGAATGCAAAGGCTTTTGAGTAAATAAATACTTTAGACTCTGATGATCAGTGAAGATCTCACAAGTTTATCCGTACAGACAATGCCTCTATTGTTTCAAAGTAAATATAATGGTTTCCAATTCAAGATCATGTGTAGGATAAGCTCGTTCATGAGTTGTAGGTTGTCTTGAATCATATGCAATTACCCTTCCATGTTGCATCAAAACGCATCCCAATCCTTGGTGTGAAGCATCACTAAAAATTATGAAACCTAAAGACCCTGATGGAATAGTAAGTATGGGTACAGATACTAATTTATCCTTTAACTCTTGGAAGCTTTTCTCAAATTGATCTGACCATATAAATTTCATTTCCTTTTCTGGTTAGCTGAGTTAATAGTTTGGCAATAACAGAGAAGTTTTGTACAAAACGACAATAATAACCAGCCAAACCTAGGAAACTTCTTACTTCAGTTAGATTGGTCGGCCTTTCCCAATTAACCACTGCTTCATTTTTTGTAGGATCGATGGAAATTCCCTCACCAGAAACCACATGGCCTAAGAATACAACCTTATCTAACCAGAACTCTGACTTACTTAATTTTCCAAACAACTTCTTTTCTCTAAGCAATTGCAAAGCTAGACGTAGATTATTGGTTTGAATACTCGATTCATTAAATCCATAAATGTCGCAGGCGCATTGGTTAACCCAACTGGTAGAACCAAAAATTCATAATGACCATATCTTGTGCGAAACATGGTTTTAGATATATCACTTTCTCTAACTTTCAACTGATGGTAACCAGACCGTAAATCAATTTTTGATAACACTGAAGCTCCTTGAAGTTAATCAAATAAATCGTCAATTCGAGGTAAAGAATATTTATTTCTAATCATTACCTTATTTAACTGTCTATAATCAATACAAAGTCTCATGCTTCCGTCCTTCTTGTTAACGAATAGTACCGGTGCTCCGCACGGTGATACGCTAGGTATAATGAAACCCCTATCCAATAAATCCTCAAGCTGAGTCTTCAATTATTTTAATTCTATTGGTGCCATTTTATACAGTGAAATGGATATCGGAGCTATGCCTGGCAATAATTCTATCGTAAACTCAATTTCCCTATCAATCGGCACTTCTGGCATCTCTTCTGGAAATACGTCAGAAAATTCATTCACTATGAGTATATCGGAAATCTAAGAACCAGCGATCCTTGAGTCCACTACATGAGAAATCCCTAACGTCCTTTCCTCAACAACTATCTTGCTTCCAATGCTGAAATAAGACAAGTCGAAGTAACTCTTCTATCACCATAGAATTAAAGGACGATTGATTTGGTATATGGAATGTTACCTCTTTGCAAAAACAATCAATGATGGCATAATAGTGAGATAACCAATCCATTCCCAAAATCACATCAAAGTCTTGCATGACTTAGGGTAATAAATCTAACAGTAGCTTCCAATCTTGGATACGAATATCACATCCCTTATATAAGGTATCGATAACTACCACTTCTCCGATATGAGTTGATATAGATAACCCATGATCTAATGATAATAGTGGTCTACTTAAATGCTTAACATAGCTTAATAATACAAATGAATGAGTAGAACCGTGATCTATTAGAATATGTGCATCACTACTTGTGATAGGAAGTGTACCTGTAACCACATTGCGAGATGCATGGGCATCCTGCTCAGTAATAGCAAATACTTGACCCTGCCTATTTGCGGCAGATGGATCTCCTGAGCATCTGTATCGCGTATTACTAGTTGCACCTCTTCCCGTGAAAATAACGTTCCCCACTGAAGAAGCTTCAACTGTAGGCCATGGACATTCCGCCCTCCTATGGCCAACCTACCCACAATTATAACACACAATAGCTCCCTTAAAATAATCTTTGGCATAATGGCCCCTCTGATTACATCGATAGCATACCACTCCTGCTAACTGAGATCCCGAAGATCCCCCTCCCTGAAAACTCCGTTGATGTTGCTGACTATACGCTCCCCATCTTGGTCCTTTGAAACTCTACACTCTGCCGGAAATCTGTCTAGTAGGTTGTGAAGATCTTGGATAAAACTGCAAACTCTGACCACCAAAAGATCTATTGCTCGATCCTCTTTGCTGAAATTGACCATCAGTCTGGTCTTTTTTAAACTACTCTCTTGTGCCATCAACCTTCTCAATATCACGCTCAAAAATCTTTGCCTTGTTGATTAACTGCTTGAAATTCTGCTACTCAAATAAAGCGACATGTGGTTGTATACGGGAATTTAATCCCAATTGGAACTTCTCGCATATTGCCTTTTTAGTGGCGACCATGAATGGTGCGAAGCGAGATAGAGCTATGAATTTAGTCACATTCTCATCTATTGACTTTGAACCCTGTTCCAGCATCAAGAATTCCCTTCTCTTTCCACCTTGATTGAACTGAGAAAAATACTTCTCATTGAATGTATCCTCAAAATTATTCTAGCTAATTACTGCATTTGTCTCAGCTGGCACCACGATCAAAACCCTTACTGTGGATTCCCACCAATGGTGAGCTTCCTCAGAAAGCATGAAGGTAGCTAGTTGCAACTTGTCGTCATCAGATATCTCCATAATGTTGAATATTTGCTTAATCTTCTTCATACAGTTCTCTGCATCTTCCTCCCCTTTCCTTCCAGAAAAACTGAGAAGATCCATTGCTTTGAAACTTTTGTACAAGGACGTATTGATATCTACCAATAGTCTTTGCACTGGCGCTTGCTGCGCAGACAGCCTCTCAAAATACCTAGCCTGCATCTCAGCCATCCGGATCATGACCTCCTGCAGCTGCCTTATTGGATTAACTTCAGTTTGATCCTCTGCCCTAACCTCCTCTCCCATGTTCTTCTCTTTCTGTTCCTCCTGCCTTTGGACAATAGAGGCCATTAATACCTCATCACCCACATGCTGGTTTTTACTATCCATAATACTACTCAATAAGAAAGATAGAACACAAGAATTGTCACTCTAGAAAATTTAAAATCCTCTTTCCTTAAAAATTCTAGATGTTTTATGGATTTTCCACATATTCCTTGGCTTATATCTTAGATTCATTGAAATTGGGGTCTTTTCGAGGCATATCTTTGGCTCGTATTAGGTTTAGGAGGCTCGAGGAAGCATTCAAGAGTGTTCGTATACATTCGGGATATTGCCATGTCCATCCAGCAAGACCACATTTTAAAATACAAAGTCCTCCCTCTCCCTCTATAATTCGATATGCAGGGTTCACTACCTCCCCCCTTCTGCTTTGCATTTCGATATGAAGGTTCCCTTACTCCTCTGCATATCGAAATGCAAGCATTTCGATATGCCTAGCAATCTCTGCATTTTGATATGAGGTCCCCTTCCCCCTTTCCTATTAGAATATACATTGTGCAGAGTGTATTTCGATATGTGCCTTAGCACATATCAAAAATACAAGGCCTCTGTTGGTAGCCTCTTGGTTGCATATCGATATGCACATAGGGTGCATTTCGATTTGCAAGCCCTCTGTTCGGACTCCTTTGATTTGTATTTTGATATGTACAAGGAAGTGCATATCGAAATATTGTGTTCTCGTCTCCTACAGAACACTTGTATATCGATATACACAAACGTGTATATCGATATACGCCTAATTAAGGGTATTTTCAGGAGTATGTTTTGGGACCCATTTATATACCCATTATACTCAACCCAAGCACCATTACACTAACAATACACCCACACACTCAACCGTGTATCCTCTTTCCCCTCTCTCACCAAAACTCTCTCTCTCTCTTCTCTCTCCAACTTCTCTCCTCCCTGATAGACACACTATTTTGTAGTTTTGTGTGTCTATTTCTTTCCCTTTTTATTTTAGTTCTTTGTTTATTTAATTATATTTTGTTCATATTTTTGTTTTCCTCATTTTGTAATTCGTGTTTGTTTTTAGGTTATTTGGTGATCCCCGAATGCGTCCGGAAGACCCTGAGCCATCCCCGAGCCATCTCCGAGCCATGAGGAAGTATTGCATAATGTCACAGAGGTGCCGGAGGAGACGGAAGTCATGAGGACATGTCCCTGGATACAACTCAGTAGCAGAACTAGAAACTGCAATACGGGTACCGGTCCTTTGACATGTCGGGGACCGGTCCCTCCACCTCATTTTAGGAGATACAGAGAGCAGATTCTTGTAGAGAAGAAATCCTGAGGCTGGGTACCGGTCCCTTGACATGTCGGGGACCAGTCCCTCTGTTTATTTTCCGGGTACCGGTTCCCCACATGTATGGGGACCGGCAGTTTTAGCCAATTTGGGCAGTAGGTTTTCCAAGGCCCGGGTACCGGTCTCCGACATGTTAGGGGACCGGTCCCTCTATGTAAAATCTGCTGTCCGAACTTCATTAATGGTATTTTTGTAATTATTTAGGACTGGGAGTATATATACTCATGTATAATTCGTATTGGGTATCTTTTGTATAGATTTTAGGGTTTAGGGAGGTTGAGAGCTTCTCTCCCTTCCTCTATGTTTCTCCTTCTCCTTATCTCTTCATTCCAAGGGCCTTTCATAGAGTTTTTGGAGTTTTCGTCTTCAATAACGTTGTAAGGCTTTTTTTCCTCTCCATTTATATACTTTGTTTGATGGATTAAGTTGAATGGAATTTTGTTTTTATATTTTAATGTATTTCTTTTCTTATTTTATTGCATTCTTAGTTGTAGTATAGTGTTAATGGATGGCTAACCTCCTTGGTTTATCCATGGGGTGACTAGCACCCCAAGACTCGGCTTGTGTTCGATTGCTCCAAGTTTGGGCTTAATTGTTGTGGTCGAAGGTGTAGGAGTTCATACATAGGGTCTTAATTTAGCAGTTTTAATCTATTTGATGGGCCACAGACAATGAACTTTGGCACGACCCATGCTTGTAGCAATGTCCTGCTAGGTGTTCGACAGAATGCCCAAGTGAACGAATTCCCCTTGAAATCACCCAATTGATTGAGAATTGTAGTCTTGAGTTATTATAGGGGTTAGGAGCATGTGGTTCTCACCTCGGGTCCAACCACGAATTGTTAACCTATTTGATGGGCCGTCGACATAATATGGCACATCCCATGATGCTTATAGCTATGTCACCCAATGAGTGTAAGTTGTCATAGAGAACCAAATTCTAGTCCACGTGCCATCTCTTGACCCGTGACGCGCGCTTGATAGCCAAATGTTCCATAGGAGATCCTATGACATGATCTATCCTTCGTGAAGTCATGGATATTGGAGTACTCTAGCATGGCCTAGGCTAGGTGTTAGAACCCCTAAAGCCATTCCACTTAGTTTAATTAGTTTTCCCCTTTTCTTATTATGCTTTTGTTTTATTAAGTTTTATATTCAAAAACAAAGGCTAGCATCCTACCGTCTTTACTTGCAAAACCAAACTTCTAAACCAAGCAATTATCTTCAACTCTGTCATTTTCCTATGGACCGACCTCGGACTTATCCACTTTACTTGTAGAGTGTTTATTTTCGTGTTTATAAATTATTAATGTTTGGCTAGGCTTTTCCGTTTATCAACGACCGGAAAAGTAATACAAGCATTTTTGGCACCGTTGCTGGGGAATTGTTGTTTGAGTTGAATTTTTGCTAGTTAGAAGTTTTCTTTTGCCCTGCCGTATATATCCATTTTTATTTTGTTTCTTCTTATTTTTGTTTTGTAAAACCAAAAACAATAAAATAGTCATTGTTGATCATGGCTTCCGGTAATTATCCATAGGAAGCTATGGATCAACAATATTGGGAGTCCTACCCTACATTCTCCGAGCCTCCTAGTCAAGAGATGCATGGCCACTCTAACTTTTATTGAGAATGTGAGTCTTACCATGAACCACCACCCGTCTCATATTCGTACCACGATGTAATGGCTCCACAATAATTCTATTAATCGGATCCTACCAATCAATACCCGGAATAATGGTCCCAAGTGGAGCCATATTCATGCGAACGACCATGCACGGTTACTTTGGAGGATACATTGCAAGTATTTCTCCAAAGTTTCCGTGAAATTACCTTGGACAATGTCTTGCAAATATTTTTCCAAAGTTGCAATACTAATAATGCTCCTAACATTGTTGTGGTGGCCCCTCCCGATACTTATTATTCGGAGCCACCCTTGGACTTTCATGACCATTGTTTTCTAGAGGTAACTGTTGACCCTCAACCACCGCACCCATCCTTTTTAGAGGATGCTTTGTAACAATTTCTTTCTAGTTGCAACAAATCACGGCCCTCAACTCGTCATGCCAAGTGGACTTTGATGTCCCAATTTTTGAGCGAGTCATGTCCACCCAACCCTTGGAGGAGGCATGTCTTACCTCCGAGGAGGTTGCTTTCCTTGAAAATTCGGATATGGGAATCTCTCATTCCACCCTAATGAACGAAGCCACGATGGGGTCGCTCCCCGATTTAAAAAATGACACTCCTCTCACTCCTCCTGAAAAGAAATTGGTGTGTTATCACCATGATTCGAGTGATGAGGAGCTTGAGGATGACTTTAGGCGTGGTGAGAGTATGAATGTTGTTAGAACCTTGGCCATTGAGCCCAACATGCCTATTGAGTGTGCATTTGTTGCACCTATTTTCGTGACACCTCTTGGGGAGTCCATCTTTGGGGCCAAGATTTCATCACCCATTGCACAAGCGTCCACCCTTTTTTGTGCTTATCTCCCACCACATCATGTTCTTGTGCTAGAAAAGATTGATTTTCTTGGTGTTGACCGATTCCCTACAAATTATGTTTCATATTCCATATCTTGTGTCAACGCCTTGAAAGCCAATGTCATCTGTGGTAGTAGGGTGATTGGTCATTTGTTTTTGAAATGCCGCCAAGCCCCCTTATACTCAAAGTACTTATTTTTATGGCTTGGGCGGTTTTAATATGTTAGATTGGGGGTGAGATGGTTCACCACGTGCTACGGCCCCCAGGGAGGCCATCATGTCAATGCGGTCCTCCAATTTAGAGAGTTGATTTCTTAGTTGTTACCGCCTCTTAGAGGTATAGTTTCTTTTTCTTTTCCCTTTTATTTTTTATCCCTTTATTTTGTTTCTTGCACTTCATTTCATTTTAAATATAAAAATTCTAAATAACGTCTAAGAGACAATAAATCCTTGGAGGTTAGGATACCTCTAGTATTTGTCGTTCTCAAACGACTATGGACGATCTAGTATAGCCACCTGTTATTCTAGCCTTAGTAGTGTATTATCTGGGATTACACTGGCAGAGTAGGGATGGATGCGAAAACCGATTGGGGTGTCTCTCCAAAACGTGAGAGGCACCACCTGTTGAGTAGCGACCTACCATAAAATTCTGAGAGATTTTCTTCTCTAGTACACTATTTAAGTGAGAATAGTGTGGAGAAAAGTACTACTCATGGAGAGTCGCGTGAGAACTCATTATTATCTTTAAATAAAATCAGTGTTTGCACGCTTGTCTATCATTAGCAAGCAATTTTGGACTAATCGTTTCTCTTGTAGTTGTGGGTATTTTAGTTTTTACAGGGTTCTTTCCTTATGCCTTGAGCCTTGGAAGCATTATCGATGACACCTTAAGGTAATGATGCTATATCCCCTTTCTTGGTCGGGGTATAGGGTGGTTGACATTCCACCCCATAGGTACATTGCTCTTTTCCCTTTTATTTATTGTATTATGCACTGAAGACATTCCACCATTTAAGTTGGGGCTTCGCATGTTTGTGCCATATTTTTTGTTTATTTTTGATTTTTAGTTAAAAATTTTGAATCGACGGTCTAGTATAGCCGCCTGCCTTTATATTTCCTTTTAAGGTAGGGAGAAAAGTATAGCTTGTCTCATCCTCATGACGGATTCGTTAGTGTAATAGTGAGTTACTTTTGCATGGATTTTTGGATTGTGTGAGTTTTAAACTCTATGGCATGTGTAGAGTTTTGTTGAGCCTTTTATAGGACTTGTAGGTGGCATCTTAGTTCATTTTGCTAGCTTGTTTCAAGATCTTGTTTTGGCACTAGTTTGTAACCTTGTCGCACTTCACTTTGAAAATAGGCTTGAGTCGCTTGAGAGTCGTATCTCAGATGTCTAGAAGGCTAGTTTAGTGGAGACTTATGTCCAAGTGAGCTTAGAGCCTTATCTTTCCATGGAGTGGTGTCAAGTTAACTCTTGTTGTCACGAAAATAAAATCTTACTCGTTGTCGATCTCATTATCTTTTATTTTGGCAATGGGAATTCACTATCATTGTCATATCTTTTGGGTTAGCATGCACGGTTGTTGTTGGCCGTAGGAATGTATTATAGGCATTCTTTAATTTTTTGTGTCGCTTTGTTCCTTCTTGTATTTTACCCGTTGCTAGCCCACTTGAGCCCCCTTACGTGAACCATTTTTGTTGAGCCTTAAAATTCTATATCATGTTTTGAGAATGGTAAATTCATGTTAAAGATATATTGGGGAGTCATAAGGTGGTTTATATTTTTATTTCATTATTGGTGTACCTTCCCCTAGAAAAATCAAAGAAATTTCCAAAAATCTAGAAACCATATATGTTGTTCACCTATTCATTTGTAAAGAAGAAACATTTTGTTCTTCATGTCTTGGGATATATCGGAGGTTGAGAAAAATAAAAAAATGAATAAGGCATAGTTGAAATGTAAAACAATTGGAGGTGTAAATTAGTTGACGAGGGCCCCGTTTATTGATTTGCCCTCTTATCATTTGTATATGCCTATTCTCAAGCATCCAAAGTTAACCCTTAGCCCGATACGTGTCTGATACGTATTCAATACATTCCTTTATCCTACATTATAACCGAAAAGATCTATTTGATCCTATAGGCCGACAATCATTTGTTTCATGTTAATTAAGCACAATGTTCCCTTTGCTATGCATTATTAGTCATGAGTTCGTATCCACTTATATATAGCTTCTTTTGTGTCACAATGTGCGAGATGTTTTGTTTTTTCACATAAACATATCTTATGCCCGCACATATGAGAGTTTGATATATACACCTTGTTTCGAAGAGCCTTATTTGTTGAGTGCATGACACGGCGAGATTTGAAGTCGAGACTCAGTCCGGATAGACTTTTGGATTGTGTCTCATTTGCGACGAAAAGCCTTGCACATACACGTTAAATTTTAGTACCATGTCTTGTTTTTACACTTGCTAGCATATTGTACTTCGTTTGCCTGAATTGTTTTATAAGGATCCATTTTATTTCTTATGTTTTGAGTTTGCTTGCATATCTTGGCATGCCATGTACACTTGCTATGATTTGTGGGTGATCATTGTTAAAAACCCTCACGAGACCCTACTCGTCCTACTGGGGCTATCCGGGGGTTCAAAGGATCTATCCTTTACTTTCTTTTTGTTAGTTAGATCGAGTCCTAGTGTGAGTTTGCTCGGGACTAGCAAACGATAAGTTGGGGTGTGTAATAGACACACTATTTTGTAGTTTTGTGTGTCTGTTTCTTTCCCTTTTTATTTTAGTTCTTTGTTTATTTACTTACATTTGTTTTATATTTATGTTTTCCTCGTTTTGTAGTTCGTGTTTTTTTAGGTTATTTGGTGATCCCCGAATGCATTCGGAAGACCCCGAGTCATCTCCAAGTCATGAGGAAGCATTGTAGAATGTCACAGAGGTGCGAGAGGAGACGGAAGTCACGAGGACATGGCCCTGGACACAACTCAGTAGCAGAACCAGGAACTGCAATATGGGTACCGGTACCCCAACATATCGGGGACCGGTCCCTCCAACTCATTTCAGGAGATACAGATAGCAGATTCTTGCAGTGAAGCAATCCTAAGTGTGGGTACCGATCCCTCGATATGTCGGGGACCGGTCCCTCTTTTGATTTTCTGGGTACCGGTCCCTCTGTTGAAATTCAGTTTTAGCCCATTTTGGGCAGTAGGTTTCCCAAGGTCTGGGTACCGGTCTCTGACATGTCGGGGGACCGGTCCCTCTATGTAAAATCTACTGTCCAAACTTCATTAATGGCATTTTGTAATTATTTAGGGTCGGGAGTATATATACTCATGTATAATTCGTATTATGTATCTTTTGTATAGATTTTAGGGTTTAGGGAGGTTGAGAGCTTGTCTCTCTTCCTCCATGTTTCTCCTTCTCCTTGTCTCTGCATTCCAAGGTTATTCCATGGAGTTTTTGAAGTTTCCGTCTTCAATAATGTTGTAAGGCTTTTGTCCCCCTCTCATTTATGTACTTTGTTTGATGGGTTAAGTTGAATAGAATTTTGTTTTTATATTTTAATTTATTTATTTTATTATTTTATTGCATTCTTAGTTGTAGTATAGTGTTAATGGAGGGCTAACCTCCTTAGTTTGGCCATGGGGTGACTAGCACCCCAAACCTCAGCTTGTGTTCGATTACTCCAAGTTTGGCCTTAATTTTTGTTGTCAAAGGTGTAGGAGTTCATACCTAGGGTCTTAATTTAGCGGTGTTAATCTATTTGATGGGCTGTAGGCAATGAACCTTGGCACGGCCCATGCTTGTAGTAATGTCCCGCTAGGTGTTCTACAAAATGCCCAAGTGAACGAAATCCCCATGAAATCACTCAATTGATTGAGAATTGTAGTCTTGAGGTATTATAGGGGTTAGGAGCATGTGGTTCTCACCTCGGGTCCAACCAAGGGTTGTTAACCTATTTGATGGGCCGTCGACATTATATGGCACGGCCCATGCTTGTAGCTATGTCACCCGATGAGTGTAAGTTGGCCTAGAGAACCAAATTCTAGTCCACGTGCCATCTCTTGACCCGTGACGCGTGATTGATAGCCAAACATTCCGTAGGAGATCCTATGACGTGATCTATCCTTTGTGAAGTCATGGATATTAGAGTAGTCTAGCATGACCTAGGCTAGGTGTTAGAACTCCCGTAGCCATTCCACTTAGTTTAATTATTTTCCCCCTTTTCTTCTTATGCTTTAGTTTTATTAAGTTTTACATTAAAAAACAAAGGCTAGCGTCCCACTGCCTCTACTTGCAAAACCAAACTTCTAAACCAAGCAATTGTATTCAACTCTGTCATTTCCCTGTGGACCGACCTCGGACTTATCCACTTGACTTGTAGAGTATTATTTTTGTGTTTATAAATTATTAATGTTTGGCTAGGCTTTTCCGTTTATCAACGACTGGAAAAGTGATACAAGCACTCCCCAACACCAAATCCATATGGATTTTGAGGGAATATCTTTCATCAACGACGTTCTACATGTCGTCCTCTACGTGGCTATGGTCATAGATCGTTCATTGGAGAAAAACCCTCAGCTAGGGTTTCTTGGATCATCATTTGAGTTAGGGGTTTCTATACCTTATATCTTTATTTTTGGTCTTCTCTCTTCTCTCTTAAGCTTTTCTAAGACAAATATTGTGTTCCATGAATTTAGAGTTGCGGGTTGTATAAACCCTTAAATTTCTTGCGTATGTGGGATTATTTATAACTCATTTGGTTCCCCACGAACTTAATTTCTAGATCCCTTGGTCATTTTGGAAAACCCCCAATTTTTATTAAAACCCTAGATTTTCTTTAATTGTTGAATAATTGGGGATGGTGTTAATTTATGTATTGGCATTGTGTTAGTGGGATCTAGGAGGTGTTTTGACATATTAAAAACTCTAATTGAAACATTGTTCATAAAACTCATTTTTTTGGTCAAGTCATAAGGTTAGGATGCGTTTGCCCTAATCTAGTCGAATTGAGATTTACAATAATATAATTGAATAAGTGGGCTGAAAACATGAGAGATTATCTAAGTTGGCTATATTTATATTGGAAATATTTCTCCGGGATTTTAATCCCTGAGTGGCTGGTTTGCACTCACGACATTGCGCAATGGGGGGTTGATTGGGCTCTCACGATGGGTCGGGTAATACGAGGAATTTATATGGTTAGTTTAGCTGATGGGCTACTAGCACGGAAATAGTTGAAACCTAATAACTCTTTAATATTGATATTGATATTGTTGGTCCCTCGAATTCGTCAAGGTCGACATCTTATACTCCATTGATTTGTCAATGTGTAGGAAATGGTTAATGGTAAACTAATCTCCTTGATTCTTGTCAAGTTGAGCATTTTTGGAAGAATTTGGTAACTTGCTAGCTTTATCTCTCTTGATTAGTAAAAGTTGAATCTTTTGGGAAATAATCACACTTGGGTCTTGAGTCTAATGGTAGTGATATGAGTCAAATAGTATATAATTTGAAAAGTGATCCTTATGCATGCATATTTTACATTTCTTGCCCTGGCATACATGCACTCCAATTTTAGAGACATTGGGATATCGATTTCTCTACTAAGTTGTTGCCTAACCCTCTATTTTTAGGTACCTGGCTCTATTTGGATTAGTGTTCGGGCATTAGAGCTTGGATCCATAGTAGTTGATAGGTTGTTTTCTTTATCAGTCTTGTACCTTACTTTGTTTTATTTCCAGTTGTAAATTGTAAAGATTCTATAGTCATTATTTCCATTCTTGTATGTGGCATGTTCTTGTTATTCACTTTAGTCTTCATATAATTATGGGATATTATGG
>NMUG010006419.1:0-12600 GCA_002855965.1 Monotropa hypopitys | reverse complement strand
CGATTCACCTTTGGAACGACTGGTGGGTGGGCGACCGGCCTCTAGCCACCACCCACCCCGGAGCTCATACATTTTGTGAGATCAAGGTTAAGTCCTTGATTGTAAATGGGCAATGGAACACGACTTGCCTTTTACCTCACCTTGACGATAGAACTATTAGGCTAGTCCACGACATTGCTCTTAATCAAACTCTGGAAAAGGATATACCTATTTGGACTCTTGCAGCTGATGGGGTGTATCACACTCATAGTTACAGCAATAACTCTGGAGGGATTGGGAGGGATGCTAGTTAGAAATGGCTTTGGAAACTTAAACTTCCAAATAAAATTAAAATTTTCATTTGGCTAATATTACACAACAAAATCCCCACCAATTTGCTTACGTCTAACAGGGGCATGACACATGACAATAGATGCCCAAGGTGTCTAAATGGCGTGGAAGATTTGCAACATCTATTCTTTGATTGTGATCTTTCCAAACAGGTTTGGGATTCTTACTATGGTAGTAAGAGATCCTACTCTTCGAATGCTAACAGAAACCTCCTTAGGACTCTGGAAATCATCAAAAAATAGGGTATCTCTAACAAGGGTTTTTTGGATGTAAATTTTACCAATCTAGTGGCCATTCTTTGGCAGATCTGGATTAGCAGAAATAAATTGGTTTTCCAAAACATCAAACCAAACCACCTTAATGTGATTATCGCAGGAATTGGCCTGGCTAGAGATACCCTGGCTGCATTCAGTAAAGAGGAGGACATCTTATTACCTAATTCATGGGTCACTAACTGGTTTCCGCCATCTGCAGGTCTGAAACTCAACACTGATGGAAGTTGGAATGCAGGCACAAAAAAATCTGGTTGTGCGGACTATTTCGGGACAGTAGCGGTGAATGGATGTTGGGATTCTATGGAAAGCTTGAATGGGAGTCGAGTCTTGCAGCGGAGCTTTGGGCCATCTACAGAGGAGTGACGATTGCATATGAAAAAAATATGCAAGACATCACGATTGAATCGGACAGTGCACAAGCGGTGAAGGCGCTGAGCTCGGAGGGAGATAGGAATGACACCAACCGTTATGTCATTATAGAAACGAAGATCCTAATGAGGTGAACTGGAGCTACAATCAACCACATAACAAGAAGCGCGAATGAATGCGTGGATCATTTAGCTCGTCTTGGAGCAGAAGGGAATGAAAACATGGTGCTGCTGGAGGAGATGCCGGTTTCTGTCCGTGAATTTTGGATTCGTGACCAACTTAAGTTACATGAAATCCTGGACTAAGTTTTTTCTGTCTCAGACGGCCTTTGGCCTTTGTTTTGGGTCTGTAATATTTTTGCTAGTTTTCGGTAAGTCTGGGACTACTTATCGTCGGTTAAGCCTATTTTTTGGCTGTGTGGGGATGTTGAAAGTTGTTTAATGAATTTCCATTTTAACCAAAAAAAAAACGACGAACTTTTATACCGGATAAATTTTTCGACGATAAATTTTCTTTATCAAATTGTATGTATTAATTTTTGTATGCATTAAGCTCCAAAATTTGTTCTTATACTCAAAACTCCAAATAAAAAAAGTCATTGATGAAGGAATTTCTGTATTGTCTTCTCATTCTCCACATTCTCTTGCAAAACAACGGTTGGGAGATACAAGGTGGGGGTGTGTCGTTTGAATCATCTCCAATGATCAAGTTAAGGTCTGTCGGAGAAGAAAAACACTCAAAAGGAGTTTTATTGAAATCATGTATCTTTCTCCTTTATTCACCAAACAATTTATATGTACCCCACTTACCTTCCGGGGTTGGCGGATTGCGATCCGATCAAATAGAAAACATGGGGGATACTACTATATATGACGGATTCCATATGCAATGTTTCCTTGTTTGTAGCATAACTGAAGTTGTGTGCGATCAATTGCGCCTGATTTCGAATGGGCACGAGCTCTGTCCATTATATCTTAGGATATCATATTTTTTCTTTATGATCCATCCCGTACAACAAACCACTATAGAAGTATATGTTGATTGATCCGTTGAGGCTTGTAGTTTTTGTCATAGAACTGAGTTGATCTGGTCGTTACCAGGTCTTGCCGATCTCTTTGGTAGGTCTTGTTTCTGAGCTGGCCTGATGTAGTTGGGTCCCTTATCAGTTATTCTATTGTTTCTGAGTTCACGCCCGTGTCGTGAACAATGGAATAACTGATGTCCTTAGAATAATGGTTATTCTTCCTCGTCAGTTGTGTGAATTAAATATGTTTGTTGGATTACTCATTATGTGGGATATGTGGCATTCTATGGTTGCTTGGCACGTCTTTTCATGCTCTGTATTTCAATTCCCACCATTAAATATCTTTTTATAAAGGACGCTCAGGAGTATCCGGTGGCCTTTTCGAATTTTGCTTAACTTTTCCGTCCCTTTCATTTTCCCGATTGCATGCTTCTTGAATCTTCTGCCTACCTGCTTCTTGAGTCTTCTTCTGTTTGTGCGATTGTGTTGTTTTCTCAAAGCATTTCCAGTTCATTCGTAGAAGACCAGTTAGGTACGCCTTTCTCCTTCACTTCAATACTTTGATTCTGGTTCCCTTGTTTTCTTTCCCTTCCTTGCCCGTAGGGATTGAAGTTTAAAGTTCATAGTTCACTTTCAACAAGATCTACTTGTGGAAGTCATTAATTTTTAAGTTGTATTTGTCTTGTCTTCATGTTGTAAACCTATTGTAATCACTTCAGTTGTATTGTTCTAGATATGTTTCATATCCAAGAGTATCTAATCAATAGATACTATCTTGAGAGGGCATATAAAGTACATTAGGAGATATTTATTCATTAGTATCCTCCTAGACTCCAAATGCTTCATATTGATATATATATAAAGTCATAAAGGAAGTACTTCTTTATAGTACTACTCTTTGGAACTCTCATGTGCGTAATGATTTTATTCCTTGAGTTAGTTAGACAGAGGTGTGCTTTACACTGTAGCACATCTCTTAGTTTTAATTTATTTTGAGTCATAAACTTGTATTGCAATACACTTCACAAAAAACCTACTCTGGTGAGACTTGAACCTAATATCCAATATGTGATCTTTCTATGTGAAAAAGAGCTTATTGTTCTGGGTAGAGTTAATAATGTGTATAGACTATAGACTTTCTTTTGTTTTTCTATAGTGTGTGTTGTAAAAAATATGCACTCTTCTTATAGTATAGTCAAGATCAATGGTATCCTGGGTGAGAGTGTGCGGAGTTTCCTAGTCTTGGGACATGCTAGGAAGAGAGATTTGTGTTTATCTCTAAAGACTGTATTGTGATTACATAGTGGATACCTGTGTGGTCTAAGGGGTGATCACGTTGAAGAGTGGACTAGGCGTGTTGCCAAATCACTATAAAAATATGTATGTCAATCTCTCTTCCCTTTTCTCCTCCTTATTTGCTTACTGTCTTTACTTGTTTGCACTTTATTTAACGAGATTGTGGTTTTGTGTTATAAATTTTATAAAGGGGTATAAAACAGTAAGAACCTATTTACCCCCTTCTAAGTTGCCTCATTAAGAATGGTCTGGCGGTTCAAAAGTCAAGGCTAGATTCAATGGATGGTACTCAAGGTTGTTCGGCAAACGATTTGTCTGGTCAAGTGCTATGTATTTAACCAAGAGTTATTCCAGAAGTTTTTGAAACAAATCAAATCCATGGTCCGGACTTACAGAGAAATATATACATATGAATATTCTTTCGGAACTGAATGATCTGAATAAAAAAGGGTTACATTAGGTACATTGAATCAAGACAATTGCTCTGGTAGAACACCAAGAGTTAGTTCAGTACATGATATAAATGTTAGCATGAGTGTTCCGGTTAAAGAAGTGTTCGGACTAAAGGATGTTCGACGGATCATTTGCTCGACAACTACAAGAAAAAATACAATTGCCGATCAAAATTGCCCACCAAAAAACATTTGGTCGGCAAAGATACACCATTTACCGACTAAATTCTTCTGGTCGGGAAAGAGATGCCCAACGCCGACTAACCAATTAATTTGGTCGGGAAATGGATACTCAATACCGACTAAATTATTTGGTCGGAAAATGTATATTCAACGCCGACTAAATTACTTTTTGGTCGGGAAAGGATACCCAACGCCGACTAAATTATTTTGGTTGGGAAAGAGATACTCATTGCCAACTAAATATTTGGTCGGTAAAGGGTTTAGAGTTTATTTACATAAAATAAATTAGTAATATTTATATACTTATATTTATTTACATGGTAAAATTCACTTAAAATTTTAAGTGGAATTTTTTTAAAAAACATTAACAACAAAAAAACAAAAAATGTATTTTTTCAAAAAAATATATTATATTTTTAATTTTGGTTGAAAATATATTAATTCACTGATACTAAGATTAGGTAATTCACTGTATAAAAATGGATATTTAAAGAGGATATTCATTTTTTTGAAAGGTATATTTCTAATTCACCATATTAATTTACTGATATACTAAGATCAGGTAATATTCACCGATTACTAATATTAGGTAATTCATTGATACTAAAATTACTAATTTTTTAAAAAACATTACTACCATTTTTTTGAAAGGATATTAGTTCACTGTATAAAAATGGTAAATTTTATCTAAAAAATCACTAAAACATGCAACCAAATAGGTAGTGTTGCATAAGATAACGTAAATATGTTTATATATTTGTGACAAATAATATTTATATACATATGTTATATATTAGATACTAAAAAAATTTTAAGAAATGAGTGTGGTTGAGTGGTCGGAAGGGTTGTGCGCATGAGATGTGTTGTTAGAGTCCAGATTCGAATTCTAGGAGCAATAAGTAAGAATTATTTATTTTTTAAAAGATACAATTTCCGACCAAATATTTAGTCGGTAATAGTACTACCATTTTCCGACCAATGTCAATCGTCAAATTCAAATACGCGCTTGAGCGGGAAAATAAAACCTCTTATTGATCCCCTTCGTGCTCTAACCAAAGGTGCCTTAGCTCAGCTGTAACCCGAGCTGGTTAAATGCAGAGGTGATGAGTAGCCCTGATGCTGACCTCTTGCCAATGCTGAGCTCTTGTCGATGATGAGCTCTTAGCTCAGCACTCTTTATCGGTATGTTATAGGTCTGAGTCAGGATTTCCTTGGATATGAACTCATCAGGAGAATTCAAAACTCCCCTGATTGCTGAGTCACTCTTATACTGAGTTGAGAGCTCAGCACTCTTTATTGCTTTAAGACGGCCCTTTATCTCCCAGCCAGGGATCACCCCACATATTAACAAAGCCCACTCGGATCTGTCTAGCTTAGATCCGGTGACGAACTGAGTCCAATCCTTATAACCTGCATCAGTTGCTCCCCTATCCATATTTGGACAAGAGGAACTCAGTCTGGTGTGGAAACGGTTCCCAGAATCATCGTGTAATCGTCGTTTTCGAGGTTTGTGTAGAGGACATTAAATGCTCATAATGGTGTCATATTGTGGCCACATGGCGGTCTTCTGGGACGCAAGATTAACAGTGATGATTTAAAAGACTGTTTGGATCTCAGTCCTCTTCACTAACGCGAAGGGCCATTTGCTCGTCTCTCTAATATCACCGTCACCGTTCCGGGTCCTTCTCAAGAACTGTGCAAAAATTTCCACTTCCTTCTCCCTAGGTAAGTCCCTTCCTGCTCCCCATTCTTTTAGTTTTTAAAATTTTTACTTTTCGCCATGACTGATCCCAGCCACTCCCATCTTGCACCCATCATTGACCTCGAACTGGCCGGGGATGAGACGGAATAAGAAGTAGAAATTTTAATGGGGCGAGGGACAATGGCTTTAGCAGCGAGAGTAACTGTAGCCCAGGACGTGTCGCTTGATATACCCGCGGAAATCGAGGAAGGAGCGGCTCCCCTCAGGCAACCTTACCCTAGACCCAAATTCTATTGCCCGGCCTCCACCTATGCTTCCACGATAAGACCTACCGACTTGTCGGTCATGCATCGTAGGTTCTAGATTTTGAACTCCGTTCACCTTAGGGCTCCCAATCCTGACGAAAGGGCCTTTGATTGCTCTTACAATGAAATATGCATTTATCAAGATGCATTAGAAGCGGGCTTACGCCTACCACTCCCCAACATCGTCAGACAGGTTCTATCTCTATTTGGACTAGCCCTCAACCAGCTGGCCCCAAATGGATACATACTGTTGATCGGCTGCGCAATCCTGTGGATGGCGATGTCAAATGGTCATACTCCTTTAAGGAAATCTACCTTCTATCATCTTTTTATGATTAAGGAAGTCCCGCACACCGAAGGGTGGTGGTATTTCTATAAGAGACCTCATGTTCATTCAGTGATGGGAAAACTTCCCTCCTCTATGAAAGAGTGGAAGAATAAATTCTTCTTTATCAGTGGTTCCGGATGGGAGTTCCCACGTTAGGATGACGACTCCACACCCCGGGCCCAAAGGAAGTAGGGAATTCCATCTTCAAATTGTGAGTAACTCTCACCATGAAGTTCATTGTCATGCTCAAGTTGGATGTTCCTGTTGCATGATTTGATCTTAATTTTTCTTTTTTCAGGCCGGACAAAGGTGCAAATTTCAGACGAGGAGTGTATTGAGGTGGCATGCACCGAAGATTACGACACTCACGATCTAGATCAGCTCATTACACCAAGTAATCTTGCCACTTACCTTCTTGGACCCGAAGTCGGAGGTAAAACCTTGTCTTTGAAAAAGGTGTATATGACTTAGCATTTATCCGAGTCCCATACATTCAAATCCTCATTGTTTTCTTTGTTGATGTCACAGAGACAACATGAGCTAACATGGACCCTACTAAATTGAACAAAGAAGCTTTAAAATAGCTTCAAACAAAAAGGGGGAGATCATCCCCTGAACGATCTTTTGGGAAGCAGAAACAATCCCGAGGCGAATCCATGGGGGTTTCTGCTACACCCCTGAACCCTGCTCTTGAAACCTTACCTGCCATCTCTTCTCGCCCTACTTCCCCGGCACATGGGGAAGGTGAACCAAAGGTGACCAGTGAGGGGGTTAAACCACCACTCCCCCTACCACCCGGTTGAAAGACAACGGTTTATTCCCTCCTTGGAGGAGAAAGGAAAAGGAAAAGAAAAAGGAACAGGACCACAAACCATGGGTGATGCTCCCTCGGTCCTTTTTGATGAAGATCACGCTATGGACAAGGCCATGTGTATGCCTACAAGTGTGGACCTGAAGCATCTGAAGGCCCGTGATACGCCCGTCATTGCTGATGAAGCCGTCGTAGAACTATGCCAGGTATGAAGTTTTCATATCTGTTTCTCCCTCGCATCTCCCTCACAGACTAGTTTCTTGATTTTTTACTTCTTGTGACAGGTCCTGATGAAGAGCTCCTATATTGCCCAGAAGGTGAATAAGTTTTCATTCCAGCAAAAGGGGTTGTTGGAGAAGAATCAAGCTCGTCTAGAAAAGGAGGAAGCTCAGTGCGCTCAAAAGAAGGCTGAGATAACACTGGCATCTCTTCGTGCTGATATGGCAGTCTACGAGAGCTCCAATAAACAATTGAGCACTGACCTTTACAAAGCATTGAGCGATCGGATATCCCTTACTCTAGAGAAAGATGGTATTCAAAAGGGTGGAGACGAGGCATTAAGACAAGCTGGAGAGGCTTTAACGAATTTAAAAATAATTTATCTTCGAGAGAATGAAGGGCACTCCGCAGAGGTAACCCAAGGTTATTTCGAAGGTTTTGAGGATATGCGTCGCCAATGCACCAATAAATATCCTGACGTTGATTTCAGCTCTGAGCAATTTAAAATTGCACTAGATGACTCGTTCACAGGCCATGAAGGCGATGAAGAAGCCGAGGAAGTTGCTTCGAGAAGTCAGACTGACCTGCAAGCCTTTGCCGATGAGATGGCTGAGGAAGCAATCTCGTCTAGCGCTCTGGACATCATAGAGAAGGCTGCTACTGAATTGACTCAAATAGATGACGTTCATGTTTTTGAAGACAAACCTTGTCCCTAAGAGCCACACTTTAGTTATTTTTTGTTTTACAACTTTCGGTGGCAACACACATTCTTGGTTATTGAATGCATTTTACATGTTGGTAGCAATTTTCCTTTTCTGTGTTTCTTTCTATCTTGCTATACTTTAACTTCTTAGAGATTTCCAGACCGCCCACTTTGTGACGGCCCAATTGACCTGGCTGTCATAGTGGTATTCTTACCTAAATAATAGTTCGTATTATCTTTAAGTGATTCCTTGGCGATTGTCTGACCCCAGTCGATGGCCTTGGCAATTATCTTGCCTTAGCATCAAGTCAGATAGACCTCAATTTATTGCCTTGGAAATCATCTTGCCTTAGCAACAGGTCAGATAGACCTTGATTGATTGCCTTGGCAATCATCTTGCCTTAGCAACAGGTCAGATAGATCTCAAATTATTGCCTTAGCAATCATCTTGCCTTAGCAACATGTCAGATAGACCTCAATTGATTGCATTGGCAATCATCTTGCCTTAGCAACAGACCAGATAAACCTCAATTGATTGCCTTAGAAATCATCTTGCCTTAGCAACAGGTCAGATAGACCTCAATTAATTGCCTTGGCAATCATCTTGCCTTAGCAACAGGTCAGATAGACCTCAATTAATTGCCTTGGCAATCATCTTGCCTTAGCAACAGGTCAGATAGACCTCAATTGATTGCCTTGGCAATCATCTTGTCTTAGCAACACGTCAGATAGACCTCAATTGATTTCCTTGGCAATTATCTTGCCTTAGCAATAAAGATTAATTTCAATTAAACGGATGTTTTCAACTCCAGGTTCATAAATCAGACTGAACAGAGTTTCAAAATTTTTTAACAATTAAAGTTAACAAAATTTCGAAAATTGAAGTTAATGGACCGGGGTCCTTACTCCCCTAAATGCAATAGAAAGTGTCGTGAGAGTTTGTCCTGCATTTAATCAAAATCATGACAACTAACATTGGAAAACTCATATTTTTCATAGAGTTTGGTAGCAGCTGAGGGCATATGGGTGACTTATTACAAAGGCCTGCAAATGAACTATTTCTAACTGTAGTACCTTTTCAAATGCTCGGCATTCCAAGGGTTGCTTAGCTCTTTTCCCCGTAGGGTGGTTATCCTGTAGGCCCCCGCTTTGGAATGTCCGAGTATCTTGTATGGGCCCTCCCAGTTAGGCTGTAGCTATTTTGCCTTTTTCCCCGTAGGATCCTTTTTCCTTATAACTAAATCTCATTCCTGGAATGTTCTTGGTTTGACCTTGGCGTTGTGGTATCTTTCCATCCTGCACTGGTACACTGCCATTTTTGCCTCTGCTTTGTCTCTTCTCTTCTTAATCAGGTCCAGTCCGACTCTAAGTTTCTCTTCGTTGTCAGATTTGCCCAATAAAGTTGTCCTATAGTTGAGGCATTCCACTTCAATGGGAACTACTGCTTCTGAGCTGAAAGCTAGTGAGTATGGCATTTCACTTGTAGCCGTTCTAGGTGATGTCCGGAATGCCCAAAGTACAGAGTGCAGCTCGTTTGGCCAATCACCTTTTGCAGACTTTAGTCTTCTCTTAATTTCTTTCTTTATCTCCCTATTTATTACTTCGATTTTTCCATTGGTTCTTGGGTAAGCCTTAGATGTATAATGAATATGTATTCCCTTGGACGCGCAAAATTCTTTAAACTCGGAGCTATCAAATTGCTTTCCTAGGTCAACAACGAGCACCCTGGGCAATCCAAAGCGACATATAATGCTTTGCTATAGAAACGAAATTGTTATTCGAGAGGTGATAAGGGATAGTGCCTTAGCCTCCACCCATTTAGTGAAGTAGTCTATTGCCACAATCACGTACTGTTTTTGCCCTTTGCCTCTAGGCAGAGGTCGTATAAGGTCCATTCCCTACTATGTGAAGGGCCATGGCCCCCTCATTGGGCACATCTGAGTAGGCAATCCGTGGGAGATATTGGCAAACCTTTGATAGGAGTCCCACCTCTAGACGAGCTCAGCACAGTCGGTTTGCATGGTCGGCCAGAAATATCCAAGTCTCATTATTTTATGAGCGAGGGCCCTGTCCCCTTGATGATTTCTGCACGATCCCTAATGAACTTTCTCCATAGACCTCTTTTCTTCAACCTTGTTCAAGCACCTCAGGTAGGGTAATGAAAAGCTCCTTCTGTAAAGAACATTACCCATTAAGGTGTACTTCACAGCCCAGATCCTCAACCTTCTAGCTTCATTCTTGTCGTTTAGTACCTCTCCCGTGGTGATGTACTTGACAATTGGTTCTACCCATGAGCTTGAGTAGTCCATCGGCATAATCGAGAAAGGATCAACTTCTTCTATGCTCGGCGCATTCAATAGTTGGACCAATGTTCCCTCGGGTGCTGGTCCACAAACAGCAGTGGCTGCCTTGGACAATTGATCAGTCCCCTGATTTCCAGCTCGGGGGACTTGGGAAATTGAGAACTGAGTAAGGTTACCGATCAACCTCTTGGCCAACAAGAGATATTTCCCCATAGCTTCTTCTTTGGCCTCGAACTCCCCTCTGACCTACTCCACCACCAACTAGAAATCGCTAAATGCCGCAAGGTATATTACCCCGATAATTTGGGCGATCTGGAGCCCCACAATTAATGCTTCGTATTCAGCCTGATTGTTTGTAGCTAGAAACTCGAATCTCAATGCATACCTTAAATTTTCTCCATCAGGAGACATCAGGACCAGACCTGTCCTACTGGCTTCCTTGGTTGCTGATCCGTCAACCTAGAGGATCCATAACTCTTTTTCCTTCATGGAGATTTCATCGTCTGGAACAGCGTATTCGACCAAAAATTCCACCAATGCCTGACCTTTGATTGCGCTCCTCGGTTTGTAACTGACATCAAACTCCCCCAGCTCCAACGACCGTTGAATGAGCCTACATGAAGTATCCAGATTATGCAGAGTTTTTCTAAGGGGCAAATCTGTTAACACGCTGATGGGGTGAGCTTGAAAGTAAGGCCATAGCCTTCTCACTGCCCTTACCATAGCGAATGCGACATTTTCCACCATTGGGTACCTTGTCTCTTCTCCGCAAAGAGCTCTTCTCGTGTAATACACCGGATGCTGTATTCCATCCTCTTCCTGAACTAGAACCAAGCTGACGGCATACGGGGACACCGCAATATACAAAAACAATTCCTCTCCGTTGTGGTAGCCGGACCCTAATCCTCTTGGGCCGGACCCCACCATCCAGATCGTCCTAACCATCCGGATCCAGTTCAACCAGTCTGGAACATTCTAGGGTCGTCGGCCTTACGGACCTCTGTACTTGCACTGCAGTTGGAGGACAGGACCAACGGTTCATCATGTGTTCTTTAGCAATCAAAGCAGTCTCATCGGACACCCGAAGGAGTCAGGTCGGGCCGGCTGTGCGGCTTCCTTAAACCTCCGTCAAACCCATCCGGACGTCAAGGAAGCTCAGCGTCTCGACTCCCCACTGGGAGAAGGGACAACTTCCACCGACGGACGGTACTATGCCGGAGGGGTCCACCATTGGCAGCAGCAGGGAACAACGACCTTCGGCAGGTGGCACTCGGGTCGGCCGTACATCTGCTGACGTGGCCCGGGTCGGTTCAGCGGCCCACTAGCACAGTAGGGCTGACGTCAGCACTCAGCCTCTGGCCCGTGTGCATCACACGCTTGCATTCTTGGCGCCAAAGTCAGGACTCCCTATAAATATCCTATCAAAACACTATTTATGGGACCGATATCTGGTATCTCTCCGACCCCTCATTCAGTTTATGGTTTCCTCTCTCTTACCGTCGCTGAATTAGCCATCAGAGGCCCCTCTCGGTCGCTACCGACTGGTGGGCACTGACCTTTGTGATTGCAGGAGCCAAGCAGGTGATCCCTTTTCTCTTATAGGTGGCCGCGCACCCAGCCGACGCATCCACCTCCAGTCATCCGGCCAGCACCCGAAGGACCCGAGCTACCATCCGGACTCTCAGTCACCACAATTGGCGACTCCGCTGGGGAGCATCGTTCCCAGACTCAGGTGACAGACAGTCTAGTTCTTTACTGAGCGTCTCCTTCTTCTTCAATGGTCGTCGACGACTCTCATGACCGTCATCACTGCCGATTACCTGCCATCCCTCCTCCGCCTTCCTCTGTTACCGGAGATCCTCCCCTAACCCTGTTGGGATCTACCTCTCAGCAGCCCGACGAACAGCTCCGTCAGAAGGACTTGGAGATAGCCTTCCTCAAGGATCAGCTGGCGAGGCTCGCCAGTGCTCCACTCCTGTGCCCTCCTGTTCCCTCTGAAACTCTGCAGGCCGACTCTGAGCACACTTATAGGCGGTCGGACCTGGACCTATCGGAAAGACCGAACGATCACGGCCGCACGGACAAGGGAAAGAAAATTCACTGATCCCCCATCCGACGACGCCAGTCGAGAGGCCGCCGTCACCGATCACCCAGGAATCGACACTCCGTTAGCGCTGTTTCTAGTTCTCGCTTTGGAAGATCTCGCGAGACTCTTCCCCTCACGGATGGAAATTTGGACCCCGCCAGAGCCTCTTCGCCAGACACCCAGCCCATGGAAACCTCAGAAGCAAGCCACAGGA
>NMUG010006418.1:0-12601 GCA_002855965.1 Monotropa hypopitys | reverse complement strand
GAAGCTCATTGATGCATTGAGGGTTCCTTGAAGAGTATTGCACTTTTTTTATATTTTAGTTGTACCCCTTTGGGCATGTAATAGGAGTAATGATTGTAATAACTTAAGTTCTCTCTACTTCTCTCTCCCTTCTATGTGTTGGACTTTATTGGTTTACATTCACTCTCAGATTTTTATGTTTGTGTGGAATGAGAAGCTTTAGTACTTAAATTTATTTTAATTGTGATGATCCATGTTTGTTTCCTCATTTAATAAATGATTAAAAAAAAGCTTTGAAAATCCGGGCGTGACACCTTGGAAACTTGGCATGTTCTGCACCTCTCTACAAACTTAGTCACATCACGTTGTAGGGAAGGCCAGAAATAGGAATGTCTCACTAGCTGAAGGGTCTTATCCCTACACATATGTCCTTCATCATATAACTCCTTGATGATCTTAAGCCACAGGCTAGAACTAGGTACACACAATTGAGTGCCTTTGAACAGGAACCCATCATGCATCATATAATTCGTACGCTGACCTGCCATCACTTCATGAACAATAGGGGCAAAAAGCACATCAGATTCTATAAGTTCACAAAAAGAGTCAAAGCCTATCGCCTTGGCACGTAGAGTGTTGAGAAGGCATGTGCGGTGAATGAGAGCATCGGCCACCCTGTTTTGTACCCGGACTTGTGTCTTAGAGAAAAAGTGAATTGTTGCAGATATGCTTCCACCTGGCATACCTTGTCGACAACTTGTCTTGACTGTTGATGTGCTTCAGAGCATCATAGTCAGAGAATAAAGCAAAATCACTTTGAGACAGATACGAATTCCAGTGTTTCAAAGATTGGATGATGGCGTAGAACTCCACGTCATGGGTACTATAGTTTAGCCTTGCCCCGTGTAGCTTCTCACTGTAATAGGCAATTGGTCGACCTCATTGGCTAAGGACAACCCCAATCCCGACCTTCGAGGCATCGCAATGCAGTTGGAAAGGTTTAGAAAAATCTGGTAAAGCAAGCATAGGAGCAGTGGTCAACTTGCTTTTAATTTCTTCAAACGCCTGTGCGGCTGCCTCCGACCATCTGAACTGGCCAGCCCGCATACAATCTGTGATTGGCGCCATAATAGTGCTGAAGTTGGGAATAAATCGCCTATAGAATGAGGCCAGATCATGAAAGCTCCGCACGTCGTGAATGTTTCTTGGAGTAGGCCATTCCCGCACAATTGTAATCTTGATATCATCCACAGAAATTCCCTCACTAGATACGACGTACCCTAGGAAGAGCACACTAGTTATCATAAATGAGCACTTTGATCGGGAGGCAAAGAAGTGACCTTCCTGCAACAGAGATAGGAACTGCTGCAGATGTTGCATGTGTGTGTCACGATCAGGACTAAAAATAAGAATGTTGTCAAAGTAAACGACCACAATCCTCCCAATAAGAGGTCAGAACAGTTGGTTCATCACCCTCATAAAGGTGCTAGGAGCATTGGACAAGACGAATGATATAACCATCCACTCATATAAACCTTCTCGAGTTTTGAGGGCAATCTTCCATTCACCACCCTCACAAATACGGAGTTGATGATAACCACTCTTCAAATCTAATTTGCTGAACACAACAGCCCCACTGAGCTGGTCTAACAGGTCATCCAGTCGAGGAATGGAAAACTGATACCGCACTTCAATCTTGTTGACTGCGCGGTTGTCTACACACATACACCACGATCCGTCCTTCTTGGGGGTCAGCAGCGCGGGCACAACACAAGGACCTAGGCTCTCCCCTATGTGTCACTTCACTATTAGCTCCTCCACTTGATGCCGCAGTTCTTCTTGTTTCTTTGGACTCATACAGTTCTTCTTGTTTCTTTGGAGTCATACGATAATGTGGGTGGTTTGGTAGGGAAGCTCCTGGAACCAGTTCTATCTAATATTGGATGTCGCGCAAAGAGGGCAACCCTATTGGTAGTTCTTTGGGAAACATCTCTTTGAATTCTGTGATCAGGCCCCATACAGATTCGGGAACCTCCTCTGGCTGCTGTTGCTCCTTGCCGAGCTACTGCTCATTGCCGACCAACTCTTGCTTATTTGCCACCAAGAAATAGACTATACCGGACTCCACCATTTCACTCACAAACTTTTTTCTGGTCAGCAAGTTGGGGCTCTTCTCGGATACCTGTTTCAGAGTATCCTCCTTGCGCAGGTATAGCACCACCTTCACATTGTTTGACATAAGACTATAGGTGTTCTTTTGGCCATCATGATGTACGTCATTATCAAATTGCTAAGGTCTTCCTAACAGGATATGGCAGACATCCATTTCTACGATATCACACAATATTTGGTCCTTGTAATTAGACCCAATAGAGAGTGACACCAAGCAACGTTTAGACACTATGACCTTCTTCCCTTCTTGTAACCACGTCAGCTTGTATGGATTGGGGTGATCATCGGTTGCCAGACCAAATTTCCGAATAGCTTCCTCGGATATCACGTTCTCGCAGCTTCTAGAGTCTGACAAATTTGAACACCTTGCCAACGACCATGTATCTGGATTGGAAGATGTTATTTCGCAGCCAACAATTCTCACTGGTATCACGGGGTGTAAGGCAAGCTCGGCGGACCACAAGCAATGGGCCGCAGTCCCCAGCAACATGCTCCTCTTCTCCGTCCTCTTCCCCGATCAGCTTTTCAGTTGGATTCACCTTGTGATGATCTAGCTCTACTCTCACTAGGCCCTCATTATCAATGAACAAGCCATTCTGTACGACATGCTTATTTCAATTCGTAAATCTGTGGCCTGGTTCCCCGCACTTATAGCAGCGACCTGCACCGCTATCTATGTGCCTCATTGGATTTGGAACGAGTGCTCGGCTAGGCACAGTCCCAGCTCGGCCATCCTCCTGTTGGGATACAGTCCGACTACTGGACGCCGTCCAGGGTTGAGGTAGTCGAACGCCTCCTTGTCTGCCTCTCTAGTTGCAACGCCTTCTGGTGAACATTAGAAATGGAATACAAGTCAATCATGTTTAATGTATCCTGATACTGCATTTGCAATCCTCCAATGTATCGAGAGACCAACTGGTCATCTGTCTCGTCGAGGTCATTACGAGCCATCAATTGATAGAACTCAGTGGTGTAGTCATCTTCTGTCTTTGCGCCTTGCCTCAGGTTCTGAAACCTCTGGTACATTACTTTCGAGTAGTTGTGGGTCAAAAATGTCCCATGCAGGTGTTTCTGCAGCTTCTCCCATGAGTCAATATTTCTCTTTTTCATCCGAGCACGATTAAACTTCAGTTGTTGCCATCACGTCACAGCCCTTCCACAAAAACATGTAGCCATGAGGGGTACTCGTTTGTTGTCTGGCACCTCTTTAAACTCAATAACTTCTTCGACGACGAACAACCAATCGAGAAACTCTTCGGGCTTCATTCCACCTTGGAACTCCGGGATGTCTATTCTCAATCCTGCATCCTACCAAGGCGAAGCGACCGGAGCTTCACGATCCTCCCTCTTGTATGGAAATCGGGGACGTCTGTCAGGACCTCTTTCTGATTCTTCCCCAGCAAAGGGGTTTTATCCTTCATCGCCGTTAGCATTGTCTGACTCTTCTTCTTTCTCCACACGAGGGTTGGGGTTTCGTTGTTGTCGAGGTTGTTGTTGTGGCTATAACTGGATCTGAATAGTAGCCACACTAGCCACTAGATTCTCTACCGTCTGTTGTAGCCTATGAAGTCTGTCTTCTGTAATCTCATGGATTGGTCTTCTTCTAGGTGCCATTGCCTCAAGGATTCGAAATTTGAAGCTCTGATACCAACTGATACAACGTGGTATTTGGTTAACTGGATAAACAGATTCAATCCATTGATTTCGAAGAATGCCAAAATGATTCTCTTCTCTAAACCTGTTGATTCGACTGAATAGCCAAATGTTTCAATCAATTGTTTCCTGAGAACACGGATCAGCTGGGAAGAACAAACAAAGCTTGAGCAATTTTCTTAATTCAACAACTGTCGCCATAAATACATCATGGGGGTATAAATAGGGAACAAAGAAACCTTAAAGGAAAAGAAACAAACCCTAGGACCTTAAACAAATCAGCCCAAAGAAAAGAGAAACAAAAAGGCCCTAAACAGGCCGGACTAAGCAAGAAAGATGAAAAGACAGACCCAAAACACAAACGGACTGACCCAACAAGTGTGCGGCAACCCGGATTGATGGTGCATAGGATAAGGATTTGCCGAGTTGAAATGGCCGAGTAGACAGATGACGGCCGACCAGAACTTTCCCGAATATTGAAGTGCGGGAACATTGTGTTTCAGCCTACCCATTAGTTGAAAATGATCGTCACGATGAGACGATTACTTTTGTGCAGTTGGATTCCCAAAAAGATGCTTGGCTGAGCTTACGAATGAAAAGAACGGACAGAATATGAGCTTGCCGAGCTAAAGTATTCAGCTCAGGAAATACTATTTGACAGGTACTGCCAGTGCAGCACCTTCCAAGTATTCTTCAGCTATACAGTTTGTATCATCCTCCCCAGGTTGGAAAGAATTCGACCTCGAATTTGCTGCGTTGGTGGCTAGTGGTGGAGGTCGCGGTGGTGGTCGTGTTGATGGATGTGGTGCTGGTAATGGAGGTGCTGGAATGGTCAAGGTGGTCGGGCAACTCATCGAAAATGCATCTACTGTGATGTATTGGGACATACTTGGTAATGGAGGCGCTGGAATGGTCAAGGTGGTCGGGCAACTCAACGAAAATGCATCTACTGTGATGTATTGGGACATATTGTAGATTACAGTTGGGACAAGTGGGGTAAACCAGAGTATGCACACCAAGTGTATGATGAAGGTGTTTAGCCTTATCCATTGGCCTTTGACCATGCTGCTTTCAGGTCTCATCATAATTCTGTTCCAGACACTTCCTCTTCCTTGGGTCGGATTCTTCAAAAGATGAATGCACTTTCTGGTATCTCCTCCCAACTTACTGCAACCATGACACATATAGGTAATCAGGCACTTGTTGCCAATCAGTCACCATCCTCCTCCTGGGTCATCGACCCATGGGCAAGTATTTACATGTCCGTTACGAGTTCTATCTTTCATAGTCGTTCTCGTGTGTAGTATAATATTATTTTAGTTGATGGTTCTACTCGTCCTGTGGTTGGGAAAGCCATCATTCACCCTACACAGTCCTTGACATTATCTAATGTTTTGTATGTTCCTCAATTTCCATTTAATTTGTTATCTGTGAGTTAGTTGACTAAATCTCTACAATGTTTTATAACATTCTCTCCAACTGGTTGTCCTTTTTAGGACCACGGGATGGACTGTATTATCTGGATATTCCGGGGTAGGCTTTAACTTACATCTCTGCATTTTCATTCCAGTGGAATTGTCATTCGGGTCGTCCATCTTTAGCTCAATTGTGTCAAGTTCTGAGAATTTCTTTTATTTTTGTTTGCAAAAGTGCATCATCACTCCTTATGTTCAGCCTGAAGATCAGTTGGCAGATATTCTCACCAAACTACTTGCTTGTGGTCCTTTTTCTGTTTTGTGTGGCAAGCTGGGCATATTTGATCTCTATGCTCCAGCTTGAGGGGGATGTTAGATTTATAGTGTTGTGGGCTTATTGATAGTTTATGATTTGGGCATGTTCTATATGAGCTTAGTAGTATGTAATTTAGGATTATAAATATAAGAAGGTGAGACCTAGGGAAACTAAGCTCTCTCACTTTTTGTCTCCCTTTCTCCTCTTTTTTCGTCTCTCCTAAACTCACTCTCTCGGCTCCCTCTTCTTCACTACTATCATCCAAAGTCACCTTAAACCCTTTTCAATTTCTCTTTGCGAGTATTGGCGTACTCAGATTGGATACGACCAAACCAATGGCAAGCATGACATCAAATGCCTTAGGGTTTATTGGGCTTGTCAAATGAAAGTTTCTTCTCATCATTCACACGATTGGTCTTCTTAGGATCATGAGACGACCTAGAGGAATTACCAAAAGCTTTTGTCTTTTTCTTTCTCAAAATTTTCTTAAATTTTGTGGCAAAGAAGAGAAAATCCTCATCATCAAGGTCTTCACCACTATTACCCAAATCACGTGACTCCTACGAAGTGGCCTTGAAAGTTACTCCGTTACTTGATTTCGGGGAAGGCTTCCTTTGAAGATGACTCAACTCGTAGATTTGGAGTTTACCAACCAATTCTTCAAATCTCATACTATCCACCTCGGGATACCCCTTAATAGCATTGACTTTAGACTAGAAACGCTCTGGAGAGAATGCAAGACTTTACGACAAACCTTAAGATTTGTGAGAGTTTCACCTAGAGACTGAAATGAGTTGACTATGTCACTCATATTGGTGATAAATGAGTCAAAACTCATCCTCATGCATCCTGAAGTTTTCAAACTTAGTGGTGTTTTGTTTGCAATTTGAAAACTTTCACAGTGTGTGCGCCACCCTGGTGATGAATATGCAAAATATCTCAAGCTTTCTTTAGCAGTAATGCATAAGGGACATGACTAAATGGACTTGTACTCAAGGCTCGAAAAATAGCCGACAAAGTTTTAACATTATTCTCACAACTTTTAATCTCAGTCTTATTCCACTCGATCTTCGACCTGGGTTTAACCACATGGGTCCCGTGATCTTTTATGGAAAGAAGCTCATACCCACACAACACCGTCCTCCAAACTTTTATTTTCAAGGAAGCGAGGCAAGTAGTCATTTTGGCCTTCCAATAGGGATAGCCGTTCCCATCAAAGAATGGAGGCCTAAGGTTGGAAGCACCCTCTCTAGGAGTCTCTAAGTCCATATTAGTAATGATCAATCTCGGGTGATAACCAATGAAGAAATTCATATGCCCTGATACCAAGTGAAAACCCCTAGTATGGACGGTCAAATAGTTCCGGTGTGTGTGTGTGTGAATATGACTATTGATTAAAATTGAGTTTCCAAAATTGTAAACCAAGTTAGCCAATCTCCATATCAATGCCAAACCAACCAATCAACAATAATAATGAGAGATTAGAGCAAGTAAAGAGAGCACCGGATATAACATGGAAAACCTTAAGCACAATCACAAGGCAAAACCACAGACCAAACTACTCAATCCTCACCTTGATGTAGCTCCCTGAGCATCTCTGAGATCCTATAGCATCCACGAGGAACCAACCCCGATCTCCGCGTCACATGGTTCCAAATCTCTCTGTCCAATGACTAGAGTGAACCTACAATTCGTATATGTGAGAAATATGGAATTTATGCAATTAAAAGTGAGTAGTGTGCAACACAAAAGTAAATTTGATTTAAAACATGTTGAATCTCTCAAAAAACACACATGAGTGATTAAAATCAACACTAAACTCACAAAAGCTCAATTTGACAAAAAAGGTATGAAGTCTCTCTCTCAAAAGGATGTCAAGCAATCTCATACACTAATTGGAAGAAAAGTACATTTTATACTCAAAGCACAAGAAATCTACTCTGAGCAATCTCAGCTGTCCATAAGGATGCGCTCGTGCACCACTAAGGCGCCTCGTGAGCGATGTTCAATGGGATACATAAGAACAAATAAGAACGGGTCAGATGGCAATTGCCAAGTGCTCACGCGTCGTGCTCGCGCATATGCCTCATGGGAAGAGCCTGTTGGAGGCTAAAACACCTAGAAATTTTTTTGATCTCCTGAACCAACTCACCCACAAGCCTAAAAGCCTTGGAACAAAATATGCAACACTAAATAAAAAATGCATGAAATGCATATACCTTCCTTAAACGCACAACACCTTCGGAAACCCATATGCAATCCCATTCAGCAATCTTGAACGCAAGGAGAGGAGAACCTACACACCCAGACAAAAGACTCTCTCCCAAAATAAACCGAAAGGAAATTACAAGCACACCGACAATAAACATAAAAAACTTAACAATATTGTTGTCTCGAGTTTTTCAGGTACAACAGTATCCCCTTGGATTGTTACCTTAGACGCTCTCCAACCGTTTTCATGTGATGCTCCGAAACAGGTAGCTTATATTTCTTGAAACAATTGGTTTTCACATTTTTTGGGAAAGATTATCATAATCTAACATGCTATATCATGTGTGCTGTAAATTGCAGGACCCTCATCCATTGCCCTATCTTGCTGAAAAGATATCCAAGAACTATGACATTTCGTTGGAGGTATTATTTAACTTGCCTGTGTAATTAGAAATATTCCATCTCATATTTCATTGGCCATCTGTCCTTGTACATACCAAATTTGAAGAGTTCTCGGTTAGTGTTTGGAATAATCTTCTATAATTACTTCTTGGACCTCTCAGAATCTTTTCTTCTAAACCACAAGATAGTAAAATACTGTCTTGTGCTTTCTTAATGCTTTTGACAATCATCCTTCTAATGATCAAATTATCTAATGATCAAACTGTCTTCTTGCTGCAAGGTTTGGATTAAAGCCAATGGAGAAGAAAAGGCCCATGTTGTTACAAAGAGCAACTTCAAGCACTTGTAAGGGTTTCACCTTTTCCAATTCTTAAACTAATAAATTTCATTTTTTAGTTTTTTTTCGGTTGAAGAAATATCATTGGCTTAGGATGATGCTTAGATCACAAGCAGTCCATAGGGATGTGTGATTTCACATGTTCGGTTATCTTTACATGTTAACCAAATCAAACTGAGCATTAAGTCCCAATCAATTGGGGTTGGCTACATAAATTTGTATTTTTCAATGCGTTTAATAGAGTGCATCGTGTTCCATTATATCTAGTAAATTTTTATCCTTATGAACTACAACTTCTAAAATCAATTTAGGTCTACACCTCCCTTTAGTGTTACCATATGCCATAACCATATCACTTCTCCTTAGTATTATATCAATAGGCCTACGAACGACATGTCCAAACTATTTTAATCTATTTGCTCTTATCTTGGCTTCTAGCGGCGCTACCCTTACCATATCGTAAATGTTTTTGTTTTTAATTATATCTCGCAAAATTTTACTACACATCCATCTCAACTTTCTTATTTTAGCTACACCTATCTTACTCACGTGTTGCTTTTTAGTCATCTAACACTCTGTATCGTATAACATGACTCGCCTTATTGCCTTACGGTAAAGCTTTTCCCTCAATTTGGTAGGTATCCTGCGATCACACAACACTCCCGCAACATTTCTCCACTCGATCTATAAATATAAATTATGTGTAACATCATATGCAATATCTCCAGTCTTACTAACAATTGAGCCAAAATATTTATAACACTCGCTTCTTGATAATTCCTGATTATGGAGGGTCATTATGTCAATATTATTATTTTGGCTATCACTAAACTTATATACCATGTACTCCATCTTACTTTTACTGATCCTGAAATCTTGCTACTCTAATATTTCTCTCCAAAATTTTAATTTGACATCGACAAATCTATGAGAGCAAGTATATTTGGGAAAAAAATGTTTCCCATTCATTTAGGAAGACACCCTTCTTATACTCTTCAATATTCTATACAAGGAATGTTTACAACTATCAAATCCCAAAGATTAAGCTATTTACAATAAATTCCCTAATTATAAGCAATCATACAAGTCAAAGATCCTATAACTGATTTGCTGGTCTTTAGCAATCAGACCCAACTGATTGCTGGTCATAAGCAATCAGACCACTGAGAAAATCAGCTATTTTTGGAATGAAAATCAACTCCTGATATTCTTCTTTGACACCTCCCCTTAAATTGATGCGGGTGTATTGACCAACATCAATGTCAACTAATAACTAGTGGCGAGCCTTTGTCAATGCTTTTGTGAGAACATCTGCGGTTTGAAATTCTGTGGACACATGACGCAAAGTAGTGATGTGATTGGTACAGGCTTCCCAAATATAGTGGCAGTCCACCTCGATGTGTTTAGTTCGTTCATGAAGTACTGGATTTTCAGTAATACGTATGGCACTCAGATTATCAGCATGCAAGGGCGTGGGATTCACGTGTGGGAAGCCTAATTCAGAGGGCAAGCTACACAACCAAACTATCTCAGAACACGCAGAAGACATGGCTTGATATTCGACTTCACTAGAAGATTTTGAAACCTTTTCTTGCTTCTTACATTTCTATGAAATAAGAGCATTGCCAAGATACATGACGTCACGACCCGTTCCAATAAATATTTAAATTAAAATGAATATTGAACGGAAAACGTGACAATAAAAACCTCAACCACAAAATTCAACTCACAAGCTAAGATAACCTCAAGATCTCCAAACATACATCTTGCCACAAGATAAAAATTCCACAAATTAGAAAGTACTCCCAAATAAGAACTAGAACTTTCATGTTATATCACTTTACTCACCTTAAGTTTAATATCATTAAACATCTAGCTCACACCAATTTTAGAATTTATCTCACCCATTTACTCATTTTATGAAGGTCAACAATATCATGATTTTTCTTTATTTAACCATGTGCCCTTAAATCAACTAGATGGTTCTACAGACTCCATGCCCAAGGAGTGTGTCAATTTCAAGGGACTGTCCATACTATCTCAACGTATTTAACCACTACGTGCCATGTAAACATGCAAGGTCCATAGGCTATTTCATGCCCACTAATTCCACTATAATAACGTCTAACGTTTCACACAAGCATATAAGGCCAAACACGTGTGTCATAAATCTTGTTCTACATACTGAACACCTACACTCAACCAACGTTTCACATAGAACTTAAGACCGACAATGAGTAACACGACTCTTGTTCTTATAATATAAGTTTCTCCTTTTTCATATCTTAAAGGTTATATTCCTTTACTTCAGTTTTGGTGTTATTCATCACTGGTGGCAAGTAAATATCAATTGCCTATTTATATTATTTTCAATTTTAACTACATGGGGAACTTTACAACATCACGCACTTATCACGAAGCAACCATACTACTAAAATCAACTTACAATATACATCGGCTATTGCCAGGCTTATATCATAATGGTCTCAAGCCCAACTTTAAATAATTGGCTAATGCCCAACTTTAAATCACAATGGCGATAATGCCCAACTTTATATAATTGGCTAATGCCCAGCTTTAAATCACAATGGCTTTCATCATGCTTTTACTGCGCTACTCTGATTATTATTATCTTCGTTAAGTCATTTCATGCATATAATCAACTTTATGCATTCCATAATACTCATAATTCCCATTTTTATAGCATACGTAGTTAATCATATGAATCATGCAATTGGAAAAAGAATCACAACTACACATATACATGCACGCCATTCGTATATGAAAAATACAACTCCATATATAACAAATTCACCGAATGCCGACGAATGACGCCAAGGCCGCCTCCACGATACTTTGAAAGAGTAATCACCAACCTTGATAATTTTTAATGAATTAATAAGGGTTTTAAAGAACAAGGATCATCTTTGAGATACTCAATCATCTACGACCCTTAAACACGCTCAAGCCTCCCAAGGAATTAACCTTACCCTTAAAATCACAAGGTATAGACCTTGTTTCAACATTGAAGTTTAGGAATTAACCTCACACTTATAAATCTCAAAACCACTCACAATGGGTCACCTTAAACCCCAAAACAATGATTAGAGAAGTCACAAAATACTTACATCAAGACATGGACCAACCCCCGAACTAATTCCAAATTTTTTGAAAATTCCCAGGAGGAACCGGTGTCACGCCCCATCTCGGACAACTGTAAAGCGAGCCATCCAACAACGGACACGTGGCAATCATTACTACTAAACTAAACACCATTCTGAATAACAACTGAAAAGAAACTGAAAATAAAATATATTGCTAATATGAAATACATGAGTACAACTGAAACTCCACCTCACACACATACTGCTCCACTAACCACTACACACACTGAAAAGAAACTCTCACTGAACTACAACAAAAAGGAAAACTCTCAAAGTACAATATATACCTGAAACAAACTACTAACAGAAAACTCCTCACCACTACTACTCTTGCTCCTCAACTGCTGCTGCTGCACTGCTCAACTGCTCAACTACTCAACTGTTGGACTACTGGACTGGTGGACTCTACACTGAACTGAATCACTGATCTCCTGGAGGGAAAAGAGAGGGTCAGCTAGGGAAAGCTGGTGAATACTCAATGAAAAACATAAAGAATAGGGAGTAAAATATACTATGGATCGCCTTTATCTTTTAAAATATTCTTCCACACACTCACACACACACACACACACCACACATTAGAACACACACACACACACACACTACACATACCACACCACACACACCACACTATATCACACCACACCCGGAACACACTGCACCACACTAGAACACACACACACACACACACCACACACCACACCACACACCACACCACACACACACACTACTCCAGTGAGCCATAATAGCCAATGGTCGTTAAAGCCCGGTGACCACCCGTTAAAGTCAGATCTGATACCCTAGGGACATTCTCAGATAAGCACAAGTAATGATCCAGGGGCCACTACACCCGTCCCAGTGGTAAGGATAGAACACTCCTGTACATATAGTACATGTCTCATTTAACCGTGAGAACCCGGCTGTACGCACCTCGTACTAGAGGTGTCAAATG
>NMUG010006417.1:0-12601 GCA_002855965.1 Monotropa hypopitys | reverse complement strand
TGAAAAGCAAAATGTTAATTTCTTATTTTTCATTTATGATAAAATTGGTTCCTTATGCAGCTTTTTAGTAGGTTTAATGGTGTTTTTTCCTCTTGAGATTTTATTCTTAAGTTGCTAGTATAATATTGAACACAAAATCACCCAATCTGATTGATGAGGGAAATAACCCGAGAGCTCAGCTCGGAATAACTCACGGACGTCAGCCCATGCGTCAGCCCGAATATGGTTCCTGACCGTGAGCTCGGTTACAATCGGACCTGGACAAGCGGAGCAATCAAACAGGAGGGCCATACAACGATTACTTGTGCGTGATCGGGAGGATATATGTGCACGACTCCGTCAAAAAACGCTCAACCGAATTTATTAGATGGTCGTCGAGAATGTCGGGATGGATTGACGCAAATATGGAAACTGTCGTTTGCAGTTGAGGAAGATAAGGAAATAGGCCAGATGCTCCCGGAAATGTCGGGCATGACGACTAGGGTTGCTAATACCTAGTTACCAGGTATAAAAACGAAAGTTAGCATAGGAGAGAGGTACGCATTCATTCTCACTCATTTTACACTTCATCAATTCTCTCTCTCTCTCTCAAACAACTATTGACTGGATCGTCGGATGCAGTTCGGAGGCAGCACCCCCTTACTCTGTGCCTCTGGATCGTTCCCCATTTGATGGTCGTGGCAAGGAGGAAGAGTCTGATCAGGAAAGGTTCTAGGCAGAGCCATGCCAGAAACTGAGTCATCATTTGGCGTCGTCTGTGGGAACGACTTACATTATTTATCATTGGTGATAAGTTTCCGATGGCTAATATGCGATCGGTTGCGCAACAGAACCCATCGGAGATAACCCCAGAAATGTTCTTAGCCATGTAGCGCCAGATTGAGCTGCTCTCGAAGAGTCTAGAAGAATCATGTCAAGAGAATCAGCAGTTGAGGGCGCAACAGAATCAACCACCACCACCCCAGGTCTCGCAGGAGCAAGAGGAGATCCAACAGAGGGGTGATGACAGTGAAGAAAGGAGGGAGGAAAGGAATGAGAACCAATCCCAAAACGCCGTAGACCCTCAAGCCAGTAGATCAACTAGGTGGGGACCTAAACAGCCACTGGAAAGACCGGATGAAGATCTTTTGGCCTCCATGAAAGCCCAAATCGATGGAATTCAAAGGCAGATTCAAGCGAAAACCCCGACGACGGCAGAAGAATTGGTCAAGAACACAGATTCCCTATTCTCCACCAATGTTCTAAACGCCCCTCTACCTTCTAAGTTCAAAATGCCTACGTTTGAATCATTCAATGGTACTACGGACCCATTGGATCACTTAGAAACCTATAAGAATCTCATGACACTTCAAGCGGTTCTGGACCAGGTCATGTGCAGGGCGTTTCCGGTCATATTGAAGGGGAGTGCGCGAATGTCGTTCAACAAACTTAAACCGGGCATTGTGGACAACTTCAAAGAACCCAACCAGAAATTTGTAAGTTATTTCATTGCGGGGCAACGCTATCGCAAGCTTGACACCCACCTGCTCACGGTGCGCCAAATGAAAGGAGAGTCAGTGCACGAGTACATTTCTCGTTTCACGCAGGAGCCCATACAGATAGAGAGCACAGATTATAAAACGGTGATAGCAGCCTACATAGCAGGCATGTGGTCGGGAACCTTACTATTCAACCTGACCCAGGATCCTCCTCATGATATGGCATAGCTGTTAATGAGAGCTCAGAAACACATTAACGCTTAAGATGCCTTGAATGCACAGAAAAGTCAAGATGACGCGCCCCTGGGGCAGGCATCGACACAGCTTAGTCAGAACGAGAAGAGGAGGAGAGACCCCCTTAAAGGGCCCTCCTATGAGCAGAAGGGCAAGAGGATCGACCGTAGGGGTTCACCGAGGAGGTCTCCCAGGAGAAGTCCTCATCGAAGGATTGGAGGGCCACCAGAAAGGCATAGAAATTACACCCCACTGATAGCTTCTGCTGAGCAAATTATGGACAACCTCAGGGATGATCCTGACCTGAGATGGCCAGCTCGGCTAAAGACTAACCCCGATAAGAGACCTAGAGACAAGTACTGTCGCTTCCACCGCGACCATGGACACTATACCAACGAATGTATCGATCTTAAAAGCCAAATTGAGGAACTCATTCAGAGGGGGAGGTTGCAGAGATTAGCACGGAAGGCTGAGCCTAGAGTTCAGCGCAGCAGATAGAGGCGAGAAGAGCAGGACAGAGCTCCCAAGAACAACGAACCTATTTGGAGAGATAAGGGTAGTGCACGGGAGTTCCGCTGGAGGTGGAGAATCCATCTTAGCCCGGAAATCTCACCTCAGAAGGCTGAGGATAGAGGATCCCGTGGAGATCTGCGTAGTAGGTAGGCAACCCAAATGTGTAAAATAAGAGGATCCACCAATTGTTTTTTCTGAGGAAGATGAAATAGGGACAGTATATCCCCACGATGATCCTCTGGTGGTTTCCAAGACTGTGGCCAACTACAAGACTAGAAGAGTACTGATCGACAATGGCAGCTCAGTTGATATCCTCTTCCTTCACGCCTTTGACCAGCTCCGATTGGGAAGAGATCGTTTTGCGACCGATGGTGTCGCCATTGGTGGGATTCGCTAGAGACACGGTGTATCCGAAGGGCCAGATAGCCTTGCTCGTGACCTTGGGTGAAGAGGGAAGGCAGGTTACGCAAACGATTGACTTTTTGGTAGTGGACGCCCCCTCGTCTTACAACGCTATAGTGGGCAGAGTACTCCTGAACAAAGTTAAGGCAGTCATCTCTACGTTTCACTTGAAGGTGAAGTTCCCAACCCCTGAGGGAGTGGTAGAGTTGAAAGGGGATCAAAAGACAGTCCATGAGTGCTATAATTTCTCGGTCAAACGCCGTTATGAAGCTATGATAGTGGAAGGGTTGGACGTTAGGGATGAAGAAAGACTTATGCAGGGGGAGCCAGTCGAACAACTGGTCTCCTTGGCGATATGGCCAGATCAGTCCGACCTAACAATTCAGCTCGGTACAGGGCTGAACCCAGAGGAGAAGGTCAGACTAGTCGACTATCTGAGGAATAGTAGGGACGTCTTCGCCTGGAGCCATAAAGACATCCCAGGCATTGATACCAAAGTAATGACCCTGTCACGCTCTGGATTTTCAAACCATTTTTAAAGCAGTTCAAATAATAAACAGGGGATACAACTACTTGTCATTCAAATATATTCAGTTGAATTCTCATTACATGATATATGGTACAATCAGAAACTATAAAGCGGAAGTAAAGTACAAATGACGTACACGGCTACAACTGAAACTGAAGAACAAGTACAAAGGCTCAACTAAAGTTGAAGTACAAAACAAAGAAAAGTACAACTGAAACGCTGTATCAACACTACCCTGAACAGAAGAAGCCATTGAAACTGAGGTAGCCGAGTCCAAGAAAACTCAGTAGCTAACTCCAACTCCAAGTCACCAAGTCCGTCTAGCCCTGCAACACAGACTAGAAAAAGGAAAAGAAAGAGGGTCTGAGCAAACTACGTCTCAGTGAGAAACCCCTAACTACTACCAAGCATGCACATGTGGTGCGTGTCTACGTGTCCACAAGTAAAACGTAACAGAACAGTGAGGAACCCCAAGTGCATGTAGTGTAAACCTAGCTCAAGGCAACAGTGACATAGGTGTAACGCCAACAAAGTGTGCCTAACCAAGACTGCAACGTCAAATGAGTAGAAAGGGTAAGACATTCCAAGCCCAACCGAAGCAACCTCTAATCTCAACTCAACTAAGCTTACCACTAAGGTCTAGCAACTCCAAGGATCAACTGAGGATCGTACACCAAGGCAAAGCTAAGATATCCAACACTAGCTTACCTCACGTAATTCGCTAACTACCGTTAATATTTCGTATCGGATTCATATGCCATATCTGCTCTCTACATTGTGACTCCACTGGTCAACATAAACAACCCTATCCAAGGGACAACTAGACCAAGTGTCCACATAAGACTGCATATGTCATTTTACTTCATAATTGGGTACAATGAGCATGAGTTGCTCTTTCTTTCATTTGTTCCACAAGAGATATAGTGCTAGAATCCTAGCCAAGGTATTTCATCTTATAAAGTATTGTCGGAATCCTAACCAAGGTATTCCATCGTATGATACATCGCAGGAATATTAACCAAGGTATTCCATCGTATAAAGTATCGCTGAAATCCTAACCAAGGTATTCCATGGTATAAAGTATCACTGGAATCCTAACCAAGGTATTCCATCATATAAAGTATCGTCAGAATCCTAACCAAGGTATTCCATCGTATAAAGTATCACCGGAATCCTAACCAAGGTATTCCATCGTATAAAGTATCGCCGGAATCCTAACCAAGGTATTCCATCGCATAAAGTATCGTCAGAATCCTAACCAAGGTATTCCATCGTATAAAGTATCATCGGAATCCTAACCAAGGTATTCCATCGTATAAAGTATCGCCAGAATCCTAACCAAGGTATTCCATTTTATCACGTCCGGGAATCCCTAGCCAAGGTTATTTCCCATTGAGCTCGTCCTTTCACTATGTGAGTCATTATTCCAATTTACCAATGTTCATGACTTGACAACCCGCAATATGACCAATGTACGACCCTATATTCGATTCGGCTATATTCCATTTAGTTCATATTTCTATTTCTTTTCCCTTTATCATTATTACCGTGCCTAGCCAAGGCCATTAAACCACATTATCTTCAATCACTAACTCAACCTAGGCACATCTAAGGGATACAACCATCACGACAAGTCAACCCCAGTCAATTGTCTTCAAGGCCAATATTTTACTACAACGGCTGAGGAATGCCCACATCGATCAAAACATGAAAGGGGGAAAAACTCTGACACCCAAATCCCATTCGATGTTCAATTGGCAATACCACAAAACACATGGTGTCCCTTAAGTTCCAAGGGACCTGTCATGATTCTCAAGATTCAATGTACCCAATTGATCCACATATAGGTCGTACGACAATTTAGATGTCACGATGATCCCAAAACACGACTTGAGTTTCGCAAGGGCATTTCGTCGAACTCTTGGCAACCCTAAACTCCAATGGCCACCAATCCTCCCACAAGTCACCCAATATACAAATCATCCCTCTCACGGGTATTTCATCGAACACGTGACGCACACGTTAACCTCAAGTGATATTTAAACTCAATTGACCATGATACAATCCTAGGACCCCATCAATTGGACTCACAAGCCCCTCGGGCATTATGTCAGGACCCGTTCCAGAATATAATAAAAATATATATATTCCCGCAACGGATACATGACCAAACAAAGCACCAAAAGTAAAAAACTCAAGTATTAAACTAGCAGTCATCTCATCATCTCTTTTTTTCAACATAAATAATAAAAACAGCGGAAGTACTAGAAAGTAAAACTCTAAGTCTAGTGGTTAACAAAACACCACTAATAAAACATAACTCTCAAACATCTAATCTGACAAAAAGTAACAGTCTATAACTCAAAACCACTACTGCTGAACTGACTGAAAAAAATAAACGGTCTCCAACACGGAGTAACCCCAACTAACTGCCCCTGCAGTGGCAACTCGGCAATGGCTGGCAATATGAACCTGCTACTCCTCCTGACCTGGATATAGATTGCAAAACAAACAGCAAAAGATATCCAGGAGTGTCAGATACAACAATTATATATGTACTTGAAATGTAAGTGCAGCAACTAAACAACAAGGTATAAGTAGAGAACAAGTAACTAAGAGGTTGTGTCTCTCCCCTTCTATCACGTAAACATGTAACTGTCCAAGCGGTGGTGTCTCTCCCCGAAATATCACATAAACATACCATTGTTCAGTTATTTCTTTGTAATCGTGCCTATAACACTTTATTTTAAATCGACATCTTATATGCCCACAGTTTAATCGACATCTTATATGCCCACAGTTTAATCGACATCTTATATGCCCATAGTTTAATCGACATCTTATATGCCCACAGTATCATCTACTGAATTTCTTATGTCGTTGGCCCCACAGTTCTAATCTGGACATAGTTTAATCGACATCTTATATGCCCACAGTTTAATCGACATCTTATATGCCCACAATTCCGTGCCTAGTGGCACCATATATTAATTCTCAATCATGCTTGCAGTCATATTTGCATTTGTTCTTATATGGAATAAAAGTAGGAAACATATTTCGCATGCATTCAACACCAACCACCGAATATCAGGTAACGTTCTACGCATGTAACCATATAACACGTACAGCTGGCAAATTACACAACCAAGCACATATATCAATAGACATCTACACACTTACCAAGCTATATGGTGTGTAAAGAATATCTATCGAGCAGCTCTGGAAGACTCTGGCTTATCCCCTGTGATAGAAATAGCATTTTATAAATACCGGCTCGTTTTTAATCATTCTAATTCCCCCCATTACTATTTTTAAGTCCAGTTCAAGTACTGCAACAAATCCCATTACACTTTATTTTCCATTTAAGCTCTTTCCCCTAGGTCTTTTAACCATAACCAAAACCTTAAGAGTCTAAAGTTACAAGTTCGAAATATCAAATAGATTTGACAGTCTTCTGAAATCTCTAAAGTTTGACATCTTAGACACGTTTTTGGGTTTCGTGCTTCAAACAAATATTGTAGAGGACCAAAAATTGAGTGGGGGTTCTTCAAGTCAGATTAAAAAAATAAGGTCGAGATGACGCTTAAAAATGCTAATTACAGCAGTTAAAAAAACAGTCCGAATCTGGACAGATTAAGTTTGAACTTCGGTTTTGGCTAATTTTTTTGTAAAGACTCAATCTTTTTCATTCAAATCGATGTTTTAACTCCCCAAACATACAGTACACTATTATATATTCATTAACTCACGTTTTTGGGGCATAACCTCATCTAATCTTCCATAGATTCAAGCCTAAAATAAGGATTCATGAAGATTTAGATCTAAAAACGATTATCCTAATTTTCTGTTAATTTCAGCCCTTAAACATGGACGAAAAATTAAATAAAAAATATTTTTAGATACCTAATGATGTTAGGAACAAAGTTTGTATAGAGGTTTACCTTTGAATCCTCCTTCAAAGTCCTCTAATAATTCCTTCAAGCAAGATCTCCTCTTTCTTCTCCTTCAATCCTCTCTCTAGCCACCCTTAGAAGTATTTTAGGTTTTGATGAACCCTAATGACTCTATAAGTCATATTTATATACCCACTAATCAGATTTTAAACTTTATGACCTCCCTATCCACTAAGTTGGTCTATTTTACTAATCATGCCATTAGTCAAAGTTGATTTATTTTAGGGATTTAAATTATGTATATATACTTGACATTTAATTAAGTTGCCCCTTAATTAATTAAATCCCCTATTATTTTTATAAAAAAATTATATGAACTTATTCATTTTTTCCCATTCTCCTTCACTTATTTATTTTATAAATAAGTTTAATTATTATTATTATTATTTTTGGTTCGGGTGTGACACATTATATCAAACACCTAGCAGGCACAAGATCACCACTCAATTCTACTACAAAAAAACCCTAAGTCATGAAATGCAATCCATACCAACTATGGTCATTTAATTGACTCTACGTACACACACATATATACTCAATAGGAGTTAAGAATTTACCCACTGGAGCATCGCCGGAAAAGTCCTCCGCACCGCCGCGGTCCAAAACCACCACCGCGTAGCTCTTGAGGTGCTCTTCGACGTTGATGAAGACCAAAACTTCAAAGCTTGAAGTTGGATGGAGCTATAAAACACGAAACTTGGCGGATGGCTTCAATCCATGGCTTGCTAGAAAGCCCTCATCGAGAAGAACGACATTTCTTCTTGCAAGATTCTCCATAGATGCTTGGAAGGGTTCCGATTTATAGAGAGAAGGTAGAGCTCTTCAATGGGGGAGGAGAGGAGCTAGGGTTTGCAGAAAATTGGGGGAGAAATGCCCAAAATCGGACTAAGGGTGGCTTATATAGCCCCACTACCCAAATTCCCCAAAATACCCTTAATGAAGTCTGCCAGACAGACCTTGCACCAGTGCAAGCCTTTTCTGCATCGGTGCAAACTTGCTCTAGGAGGCTCTCAGATGCCCATTTTACCGGTGCACAACAATACTGCACCGATGAAACCCCATCCTGCACCGATGCAACTGCTCCAAAATCTGAACATCACTCTCATGCATCGGTTCTGCACCAATGCAAGTCCAAAGGGGACCTCTGCACCGATGCACCACCACACTGCACCGGTGCAACTACACCAAAATGGGAAAAATAATAGCAAAAGGGGGTTCCGAACCACCCCGAAATGCCCTGAACCAAAAGCGAACGATATAAATGCACTAAGAGGGTTCCGAAGCCGCATTCTCATCATCGATACAATCCAACGAGCCTCTATTAAGATAAATTAGCCAATTTAATGCGCGATTTAAATTTCGGAAAGATATGTTGGAATCGAGGAATTTAAACTTAAAAGGATTTTGGAAATCCAAGTCGTTACATCTCATACCCCTTAAAGAAATTTCGTCCTCGAAATGGAATAAAGACGAAGAAGGGATGAAAACCAAACCACCGACCACCGAATCAAAGGACTTTACTTCCCAACCATCAAACAAAAACTGTAACTTTCCTCCGCAAGGGACTTCTCAAGAGCTAGATCAAATGAGGTACAACCGAACTTCGAAAGAAAGGCGAACACTTGATATGGTCTCTCGAATACCGAACAAACAAACGTTTTCGCAAAGACTCAATTTCATAAAGGCGCGCGTCACCACTTACAAGCTTGCAACAAACCAAAAGAGGATAAAAAGCTCCCCGACACAATATGGATGTGTCGTAAAGCCAAAGACATGCCAAGGACACGCCGACACTCCAAGAATACATAGATACGCCATTTGCACGAATGCTTGGTAAATTATAATTAGCAAGTATACGTCATTGCACCAATCCCATGAATTAACCGAAAATAAATGCAATGCATGAACATGCTCCAAAATCCTCGAACCAAAGAATACACCACACCAAACACACACATTCTAGTATGATAACCTTATGACCTTGATGATTTGTTTTGAGATGCCCCGATCGGTAGCTCTTCTCAAATCAATTTACCACGTCAAACGTATATCACATAACCAAGAAAGTACTCTCGCACCCCCATACACCAAAATGTGCAAGTGTCAAGCCTAAACAACATGGCATGGTACTGAACTCACACCAAGTCTAGACCACAATATGTATTCGCACTCAACTTTCCCCAGGTCAATCAAACACGTACTTCTCTGGTCCACGAGTGTCCACCCATCAATTAAGTAACGTCCAATGCACAATCGTAGCAAAAGATAACAGAAGTCTCTTATCCAACTAAGATTTTGCAACCGAAAAGGGAACAATCGCATTTCGATTAAGAACACCACGACGATAGAAAGGTAATCTGCCAAAAACATAGTCCTTCGAACAAGGGAAATTTTCACCAAGAGGAACAATAAAATGTGATCATCAAGTGTCACCCAACTTAGAGAAATGAAGTGGTACATCGCGTCACATGGGTGATCCGCGATTCGATATGTAACTCAAACAAAGTACCACAAGAAATGGGAAAGGTCCCACCACATGCATCAAACAAGACGCAAGTCCAAGAAATATCATTCATGAATCAACAAGTCTTATAATACACATTGAACGGAGTACGATTCAAACGAATGTTGTCAAGGAGTCAACAAGCTCCTCAACTAGTCGCAAGACAAGCACAACAAAAGCAATGTGCATAAGGGGAAAACATCGATCCAATGCCCAAGAACACCAATCGGGGGAACATTAATCTATGAGTCCGTCGACTCACGAACAAAGGCGAAAATAAGATTTGCAAGCCGAATTCATCGTTCTACACTTAGAACCCTATCAGTGAAGTGGCTCGGGTACAAGATTCAAAATCGGGAAATAGGTTGGGAAACCAACACGCTATCCAAGACCAATGCTCGAACCATTATTCGCAACGTTACACGAAAAAGAACAGGGAAAGAATTTCTTCTTTAAAGGTGATTTCGAGATCAAAAGGGATATTCCTTCATGCCATCGCGATCATACCCCCACCACGTGTTGATACCCCATTTTGACCCGCCGTTGAATATCAGAAATCAAAGCTCGTAATGGTCAAATTTGCGATTACTCATTGTCCGGATAGTCCGAGTCAGCCGAACAGATATCAAAAGACGAGCGACGGATCTCAGAATTTGAAGACATGTCTGAAGTTCATGGACAGGGAATTACCCGAAAAGAAACTGCGAAGCGCATAGATAGTTTGGAAAGAATAGAGTCCGAACGACAAAAATCAGCATCCGAATGTGCAATTCCAGAGCCGGTATGGGCATAATTTCGCCCAGGGATCCAAAAATTCAAATCTTCGTACCAATGCGTCGGTAACTGCATTACCGAGATAATGGCACCTCAAATTGCGACAGAGGTTGAAAAACCGGGATTCAGTGACCCAGGAGAGTTATTTTGTTCAGATCAGCGTAACGGAGCGAGCCGACATCAGAATCACGTGACACATTTTTTTATAGCTTCCCGACGAAAAGACAGACATTTTCTGCGAGAAAGTTGCGACTGCGAATTCACTTTCGGAAGAAAAGTAGCGGATCAGAGGACGAACGTTCAGAATAACGGCACGAGAATCAATTTTTCTACCGAATTATATTCAACGCGACGCGAAAATTTTCTCATAATCTACTCAACAAGGCGAGTTCAACGACTGTATTCAGCGACAAATCGGTCACCCGGATCATCTCCCGGCAGCTCAGCGCGTAGCGTATTGCGATCGGAATTTTCAGCGGCAAAAGGACAAAAGCTATATATTTTATATAAAAGTATATAACTTTTGTATAATTCGGATACAAAGGTGCAAAGGAAAATGGCCAAGGAAATCCTAACCTCTCCCTCAAATCATGCAACTGCTCCAGCAAACGGCCAAATCTGGTCTCGAGGCATGTCACACCTATAGGTGCGACATTGCTCTATATAAGAAATGGCATCTCAGGTCATTGAAGAAGAAAAAAGAGACATCCAAGGCAAATGCTGAAACTCTCCCACTGCAAACCCTTCGGACAGAAGTCCAAACACCCTCCAAACCCCTTTAAATTCAAGCCAAAATTCCCCCGAGCCCCGTTACATTCAAACCCGACTCGAACCTCGACATCACCAACTGATTTCAGAGCCTAAAACAGCCCCAAGTCAGCAACCATTCAATCCTGAGACCAAAGCTCTCCCAAAAATCAATCCAACCTCAAAAATCCGCATTCCCGGAAAACCCTAAAAACATCCATTGTAGCGGAAGCGCTGTCGAAATTTAATCAATAAATTTCTGGCTCGCTCTCCCTTTTATTTTTCAGAATCTTATTCTTCTAGGAAAGTATCGATATCAATTCTCGGATTATAGTTCGGTATAGTAGGGTTTTTTACACCCGGATACTATAACGTATTATAATCGAACGGATATTATCGGCGAACTTATCCTCCCAACTGTAATTAACAACAAGGTATAAAAATACATTTTTATTCCTTTTATTGTCATGATGTAATTCATTCAGTAACACATTCGCGTAGAAAATAAATCACGGATATCCTCGTGGTTTATTTTCCGCGAGATAATGAAAAGCTGATTTCTCAATGCGTCATTATGCGACAACACAGTCCCGTGTATGGTTTCGCCAACCGACTGTTCGATCGCATCTTGACAACCGGGAAATCAACCTTTCATTATCAAAAATCAATAAATTCAATGTTCGTGGCGTGCATTTTCTGAAGCGGTATCGAACAGTCTGGCTATGCCGGCACGACCCCTCGTTTTATCGTTTTATAGCGTTGCGTTCTCTGAGGTGGTATCGAACAGCCTGGCTATGCCGGCACGACCCCTCGTTTTTTATCTATCTTTTCTGTAGCGTGCGTTTTCAGAGGTGGTATCGATCAGCCTGGCCTCGCCAGCACAACCCATCGTCTTTTTCTTTACATAGCGTTCATGTTAGAGGCGGTATCGATCAGCCTGGCCTCGCCAGCACGACCCCTCTTTTATCTATCTTTTTTTATTTTGCTACGTGTGTTTCGGGTGGCGGAATCGATCAGCCTGGTCATGTCCAGCACGACCCCATGCCGATGTTTATATTGCGTTTATCATTAGAGGCAGTATCGTTCAGCTCGGGTATGCTAGCACGACCCCTCACATTTGCTTGTTCGTCACCTTTATTTCTTTTCAAATCAAATAAATCAATTCACCCCTTTAGTTTGGACCGTCGGCGAATCAAGTAATCGATCGGTTCGAAGGAAAGGTATAACTTGTAATTCAAGTTGGCGAATTACTTGTTATCCTTTCAGGGATTTAAAAGCAACAAAAACACGAAATAACAAAATCAACAAAAAAATTAAATATAATCAAAATCTTTAAATTCTAATGATTCGGGTAAATTGCAAAGATATTAGTCAGTTGATGTTGGATCAAAAGAATAATTTGTAAATTCAACGTGCTGAATTACTTATTATCCTTTTTATGGAATTTAAGTAAAAAATAATCAAAAAC
>NMUG010006416.1:0-12602 GCA_002855965.1 Monotropa hypopitys | reverse complement strand
CCTATAAGAGTCACCCATTGTAATACCCAGATATATTTTCAATGTAATGACAATGCCAATTTAATTTGTCTTGCACTTTTAAGTTTATAATGTAAATACATAATACTCAAAAGTGGACCTAGGTATATCAACAAGTTATGTATGCTCTCTTGTTGCCATTTTAGTAGATCTTTCCCTTAAGAGTTTAAATCTTGTTCCACTAATAGTAGCACATCAATGGTCACTATTCTAGGAATCCACTTTCCATCATAAAGTAGAGTATGTTCTGCCACTGCCACTTTTAAATGGACCTCTCACATCAGTAATAATGCTTGTAAACCTTGGGTCACCAAGAATAACATTGCCAAAATTTTCTTGCATAATATTTACCATCTAAAATGAAGGATTGTTGGTCCATAAAGGCAACCAAGAGGGGGGTAAATTGGTCTACCAACAATAATGATCAAATAAAAATTTATTTACCTAAACTTGTACAACAAGATATCAACACAAAATATAATAATTACAAAAATTAAAAGTGCAATGGATAGAGAGAGAAAGAGACAATACACAAGATGTATAGTGGTTTGATAGGGCGTGTCTCTCTACTTACGTCCACTTCCTCTACTTGTGAAGGATTCCACAAACGTAAGTGTTGGGGGGCGAACCAAAGAGAGACCGGAGCCACGACCTCCTCCGAGAGGACCGCAACACAGGCCGGCTATCAGAGGGTCGATCAGATCTGGACCGATGGAGGGAGCTCCTGGGGCTCGCTTCGGCGCTGAAACCTCACAGCCCAGGGACAACCCCTGCTGATGATACAGCAAGTCGAGGTTAAGCGACCGACGGAGGGCCTCCCCGGGGCTTACTTCGGCATGAAAGGTTTACTGCTCGGGGACAACTCCCTACCAACGGTTCACCGTACCGAAGGGTGCTCCTTCGGCCAAGCAGGACAAATACCTCGACTACTGGGAAGATTCCCTCGGGTGACAACATCCCGGGTTTTGCGCACATAGCAGACACACGTCTGACACAAAGACCAGTTTTCTGTGATTCCCGCAGACACGCTTTTCAGCTTTTTTGTCGCCCAATGCTGTCAGGCGGCACTGCCTGACACTATCGGGGCCGACTTGTCGGCCGGTTGCTCAGGCGCACAGGGGGACAAGCACACTGTCCGATTGCGCAGGTGGGAGGTTCACTCGCGCCGAAGCGCGTGTCCTACACTCACCGGTAACCCTATATAAGGGGGAGAGCATTCAATGCAGAGGTACACCTCCTCTTCTTGCCCAAACTCTGTCAAATTACTTTTTCTCTCTTCAACCCTTGCTGACTTAGCCATCAGAGGGTTCACCGGCGACATTGGCCGGTAGCCTAACGTTTTCTCTCTTGCATCTCAGCTCCATCTCCACCGCTAGCAACCGGGAACCACCGCAAAAAAGGCTTAGCCCCAACAGTAAGTAACCACCGAATGTGATTACAAATTACAAGTGAGTGAGGACCTTCAAGGGTGACCTCCAACCGTTACACTAGGACCTTCGAGGATGGCCTCCAACCGTTAACCTAGGACCTTCAATGTAGCGACCTAAAATTTTAAATAATCTCTTAAATAGGTTTATTGTCATTATCGGGTCCCATTCAATGAAATTCGATGGTTCGGGGTAGTTGGAGTTCCCAGTTTGAGATTGGTATAACATCTAGTTATTCCGGCCATTCAAGGCCCATTATGATCTTATTTCGTTTTAGAAATTCAGTTTTTATTCATCAATATCGTAGAGAATTCAATTGCGAATCTAGTACAACTTGAATCACGTCAATCGGAGTTTGGACAAGGAAGTTATGGCTGAAATACTCCCGATCATCCTTGAGATTCACTCAGCAGTGTTAGAATTTCGATATGGGGCGTTCCCCCTTCCCCTCTTGCATTTCGATATGCAAGGGGACTGCCTTCCCCGTTTGTGTGCATTTCGATATGCACTCTTGGTGCATATCGATATGCAACTGTTCTATCCCCTTTGGTTGTTCTATATTTCGATATGTTAGTCTTGGGGTGTATTTCGATATGCCCGTTTTGTAGTTGCATTTCGATATGCATTAGATGCATTTCGATATAATCCTTTGTTATGGTTGAGCAGTGGACTTTGTATTTCGATATGCACTCTGTGCATATCGATATGCGTCCTTCTTAGATTCGTGCAGCGGGGTTTGCATTTCGATATGCACTAGGTGCATATCGAAATGCATATGCTGTTGGAGGTGATCCGAGAGTTTTGCATATCGATATGCAAGGCTCGTGCATATCGATATGCACTGTGTTTGAGGATGAGCAGAGGAGAGTGTATTCGATTTATGCCTTAGGCATGTATCGAAATATAGTGTTCGGGCAAACTTGTTGGGAATGTGTTGGGGGTATTTTTATCCGTTTTGGCTCTCATATATATATATATATATATATATATATATTATGGGAGAGGAAGCCCTATACTGAGTTCATTTGACCTCCCCCTCCATTCCAACCGTAAGCGTTCTCTCTCTCTTCTTTCTCAAATTCTCTCTTTCTCCATTTGATCTCTCTCCCTTGTTTATTTGAAGGTTTGTCCTTCACAAACGTCGACAAGCATCGCGAGAGTTTCACATTGATGTGCATAACTTTGTGGGTTGTGTATTCACCCTCATCTAGGGTTCTCTCCATCTTCAAGGACTAAGGTAAATATGTTTCTATCTTGTGTTTGTGTAGTTGTGCTAGATCACCTAATCAGTTTTCAAGATTAAAATTAAATTTTTCTCCAAAATCTTTGTTTTGAAAGTTATGAACAAATCTTGTTGAATGAACTTAAATTGATGGCATCCTTGCATGTGAATTGAGCATTCTTGGTGGATGTGAGGGTATCAATTTTGGACCTAGGACTTGTATTTTGAATTTCTTGGAATTGGGTGAAATTTGAGGGTTTTGTCCTAGGAGTCAAATTCAAGGTTTAATATGGTTGTTTGGTCTTGATTAGGTCCTAATGAGTGACCTTGAGTGTTGGGTTGCAAGATGGATGTTTGTCTAGAAGTCCTTGGTGACTAGAGATCTTGTGTGCCCTTGTGCACACTAGGTGTTTGATGAAGTGTCGTAGTGAAGAGGATTAGGTGTTGATGTGTGAATTCGTCACACTAGTTTGGGAATTCGTCCCTATGATATAAGTATTCGCACGTTGGGGTGGTTGGGTGACTAAATATGTATCGTGTGTGTTGAGGTGTGAATTCGTCTCACTTAGATGGGAATTTGTCCCTATGAAGTGAACTCGTCGCTAGTGTTGGAAAATTCGTTCCTTTAGATTGAATTTGTCATTCTAGCAAATCTACCTATATTAAACAAACAATGAAAAGTGTGATGATGTGGATGTGTGGGAAGATGAGACCAATTCGTGGTCTCCGGGCCAATTCGTGGTTATTCAGGTCTGAGGTTGGTTCTTGAATTCGTTGAGACAACCTGAGTTAATTCGTGATTCATTCGTGAGCTAGTCGATCCTTGAATTCGTTGAGGTGACTATAAATCAATTCCCGGTTTGATGATTTTCTTGATTGGTTCTTGAATTCGTTGAGGCAACCCCAAACTAGCCCAAGGTTTGACTGTAGGGCCGATAAGCAACCAAAAGTCTTAGCCACCAAAGCCAAACCTCTAAAAACTATCAACCTACTTACCGAAAATCTCAAAAATCAAACAAGCCTAGCCGAACCTCCCCTGATTTTTCTGCAGAATCTATTTTTCTTTCTTCTCTTTATTCTTGGAAGAGTTTCTCGATATCTCGATTCTAATTCATAATTTGGTATTAGCATCGGTTTTATTCCATACACTATACCTTATTATGATTTAAAGAACGTATCGTTAGAAATCTCATTTTCCAAAGTGTAAAAAGTCAAGGTAAGTAAAGAAAACAATTTTGCAATTCTATATCTTCTTTATGTTTATTCATTTCTTTGCTGCGATGTAAACATCCAAGTAATAAAAACGATTTCATAATCTGTCCCGATAAAAGTTAGCACATATAAGGCTAAGCCTACTTCGTTGCCGCCGACGAGAAAATTATGAAAACGTTTTTCCTACCTATCTAATATACAAACACCTAAATAAAGAAGATTACCATTCATGTCTTTCTCCTCGTTAGAAATTGACACATGCAAGGCTAAGCCTGCTCCGATGTCACGTATGAGAAGAACATGAATACGTCTTCATCTCCAAAATACAAAATATGCATATTGGCTCGTATGCCATTTTTATTCAAAGATTGGTCATTCAAGATCTCGTTAAATGATATATCGGCCTCGTGTACGAGTATGTCTACTGACTGTTCGGTCATATAATTAGAGATCTTGGAACATCATTCCTTGAATAAATTAAAAATCAACTTATGAATCTTTGGCTAATGTTCGTGTCATGCCTTTAAGCTAATTATTCATCTCTTGAAATTTATAAGGAAAAATGAAATTCATTTTTATCATTTTCTTTTTCATTTCTGAAATTCGTCCTTACAGATATATTGTATAATTGTCATCTAGTTCGGAATATACTAACTCGACTTATATATGATATCTTATTCCCTGTATATATACATATATATATCTATACATATCACATATATACAGTATCCCTTTGTCTTTTCGTCATCCCATTTGTGTCATCCAAAAATACTTTTTAAAACCAAAGATAAAAGAAATCACTCGATTCGTGTCGTTTAGCGAAAGCCAGCAGTAGCTGATCGACTTGGATCAAAAGAACATCTTGTGAATCGGGTCATACCGGGCTACTTGATGTCTTTCTGGGATTTCCCGAAAACTCAAGAAAATAAATATTTTCTCAAAATATTAAAAAACATTATAAAATCCCAAAATCAAATTCCTTGGTTCGTACCGTTCAGCGAAGGTTTGCAGTAGCTGACCGATTTGGATCGAAATAATATCTCGGGAATCGGGTCACACCGGGTCACCCAATATTCTTTTGAAATTTTCAAATAAAAAATAAAAACATTCTTTCATGAATACAGTCGAACCTTCGTCCGACTGAAAAATACAAAAATACCTTAAAAACGAAATTCCTCGATTCGAGTCATTCAGTGAAAGCTTGAATATTTTGTGATTCGGGTTATATCGGATCGCTCAATATTCTTTCAGAATTTCGAAATCAAAAAGAAAAATATTCTTTCAAAATACAGTCGAAGTTCTGTCCGACTGAGAAATGTAAAAACAACCAAAGAAATCAAAATTCAATTTATTCTTTAAATTTTTTTCATAAAATCCAAAACAGAATCAAAATGTTGTTTGTCTAAAAAGTACATTCAATTTATTCAAACATCAGTCATATATTTTATTTTCTCTTGGCTGAGAAATCATTGATTTTAATTGGAAAAAAGTTTACTTTTGAAAATGAAGTACCGAAAGGGCGAATGGGGTGCCTAACACATTCCCCATTCGCAATCAAATCCCCGAATCTAATTTCTAATTTCGCAAACCATCTTTTTCAAATAAAACCGGTGACTTGGCACACCATAACTCTATGCCGAGTGACGATTCTGAAAAACAGATTAATAATAGGATATACATTGCTTTGGCAATTATAAAACCGTTAATAAGTCTGAACATTTTAAAAATCCAGTAAGTCCAACCATCATCAATTTTTGTTTTTCTAAAAATGTCACATTAAACCTCGAAAATACAAAGTACGCCTCTGAAACGTGACCCCTGAACACGGCGGGAGCGAAGATGAGAGGCGGAAGATTTTCTCGGTGCGACACCCCTTAAACTTGCTTTGCCCCAATTTCTTTGAATAACAATTTCTTTGAATTGCCCTAAAACATCTCGCGAGTCACAAAATTGATCAAGCCCATCTTGAAACCTAAACCTAAAAAATATAGAAAATGTTTGATCCAAACTATGGAATGTCTTGATCATGACCAGGTCACCCCGTATCACGCCCTGGATTTTCAAACCATATTGATTTTTGAAAGGAATAAAAGGACTATTTATGAAACCATAAAGAATACAAACTTGCTACAAGGGGTCGTGAATAGTCAAATACATATCTTTACAAATTCTTTACATGAAACTTGCTTTGAAAATTAAGTACATAGAACCCCTATACAATTGAAATGAAACTCAACTACAAGTAAAGGAAAAGAAGAAGATTTATTACAATGATACAAAAATGAAATACAAATGAAATGTTGCTCACTGAAATGGAGATGGAGCAAGACAATGCCAACTCCCAGCTACAAGCTACCAAACCATGCAAATCTACATAAAACTGAAAAACTAAGGTTGAGTCATAAAGACCCAGTAAATATGCGTCTATCAAGTGCAAATGTAATTATGGTGACATGTGTAAGAGGTGTGAATCCCTACAATACAATCCCAAGCATGCCATCACTCACACATCCTTAAACACCACGATCAAGCCAACTTCCCAACCAAGACACATAATCTTACCCAAGTCTTTCACCTACACGAGTACACTAAGAGAAACCCAAACCTTTCTATCTTGCTCAAGACTAATGATAACACAAGCCAATAACCCCTCTTCACCATATACCCCTTAACCACATAACCCGGTAACGTACACTAGAACAAAAGTCGTAAAGACTAAGGATCTCAACCTTGACCATGCCATGACGATGTGGCTCTACTACAACAACTCATTAGGCAATGCATACCCGAGAGCAAGACTCATTCCTAGCGATACTGCTACCAACCATTGCACACAAGCCAAGCACAATACCGAATCCACTAGCTAATTCCACGACTTAGCTTATGCCCACATAATCCACCAAACCATATTGAACATCTATTCATTCCTTTCCTCTCTCTGTCACACTCCGAAAAATTTATATTATTTATATTTATATTTTTAAAATATTGTATAATGACCCGTCTAGTGATTAGAATTTCTTGCGCGTGTTGATCGTTGAAAAACTGACGAAACCATATCCGGAGTGTTCTTGGAGAACAATTTTTAGAAAATCAGCATTTTTGGCCTTCCCGACCGGTCAACGTAGCCGTTGTCGACCGGTCGTGGTTTGGCAGTTCGTTTTGATAATTTTATTTTTCTTCTTCCCGACCGGTCGACTATAACGTCGCCAATCGGTCGCGCTTCAGCAGTGGGCACCATCGATTGGTCCTAACCGGTCGACCGTATTGCCCCGACCGGTCGTTGCGTGTATTTTTGCAGATTTTTGTCGGGTTAATGAGGGGCATTGTTGGAACTTCATGGGGGGTTTATATATCTAAAACCCTACGAAACCCTATCATTTACTGCAGATTCTATCTCTCTCTACCTCCCTCAAACTCTATCTCTCTCACCCTCTCACTTCTCTCAAGATTATACCTAAGTTCTAGTAGGTTTTGAAGATTTTGCTCTTCACTAACCTTGAAGAGAATCTCAAGCTCTATCCGGCGGTGTGCTCAAATCAAGGTCGTGTGTGGAGGATTCTTGGTGGGTTGTAAGTGTATTCTTCCTAAGGTAGGGGATTCTAAGCTTGTTTATTCATGTTTTTGTTATATACCTCAAAATCCCCTTGATTTTGTGTAAATAGGATTGATGTTTGTATAGGGTTGTGTGTAGTCTTGAATTTGTTATCTTAACCTTGTTAGGGGTAGTCGATTAGCATGTATTTGGGTCCCTCATGACTTTAATTTCACTAAATTGTAGTTTTGGTTGAAAAGCCCCAATTTGTTTGAAAACCTAATTTTGACTAAGTATGGGAATTTGGGAAAAATTCAATTCGAGCCTAAATACATGTAATTCAATGAATATCGTTCACATTGATATGCAGGAACCTATATAAATTGTGGGAATTAGGCCTTTGGCCATTACACGAATCATGAACGAACAAATGCGGGAAATTGAGTTGGCTATTATTATTCGGGTAGCTAGGTTACCTTGAGTGGCTACCATAGCACTCACGACATTGTGCAATGGGGGGTTGTCTGGACCTTCCCGTCGAGTTGGGGAATACAAGGAAACTATCGGCTAGTTTGTTGACGAGCGACTAGTGTGGAATTAGCCTAAAACTCATCAATCTTGATAAATTCATATTATTCGGAACATTGTGGGATAGTGGACATGAGAATGAATAATATGTGGGAAAATCTTGGAAAACACTTACCTTTCACTTGGTAGCCACACTTCAATATTATGCCTAACTTTTATGTATGCATCTTTCTTACTTTTCGTGTATCGCAATCATATGAATTTCTTGTTTAGAGTTTCCTACTAGGTGTGGCCTAACCCTCTCTTTTTTAGGGAAAGAGACGATGACATAGCTTGGCGGGGTTCAAGCATTTTGGATGAGCATTGGATCATTTGTCCAAGTCATGAACTAGCATCTTTTGTTTAGCATTTCCTTTTTATTGTTATTCATGTTTTGTAATGATAACACCCGGACTTATTCTCCTTTAAACTCATGTGTGTGATGACATTGGAATCATGTAATGTTTTGTGGGAATGGTTGCTATCATCTCTTAGACTTTTAATATATGCTCTTTTATCTTATCTTTAAAAAAATGGTTTAAATTTTAAGGGTGTTACACACACTCTCTCTCTCTCTCTCTATATATATATAGATAGATACACATTGGTGAATTGACTTATCTTGCTTGATTAGTTTGTTTGATTCCTGACTTGACATAACTTTGAAAACGAGCCACACGAGTATCAAACCGTCTCATTAAACAAGGACCTACACTATATTGTAAAAAGAGTCACATAAGTCTCGAACCGTCCCACGAGTAAGGATCGGCCTACCCCAAACATGGACTATATTTTGAAGGGAGTCACATGAGTCTCGAACCGTTCCACGAGTAAGAATCGGCCTACCCCAAACATGTACTACACTTCGAAAACCAATTAGAAACCATTACGCCGGGGATCGATTTATAGTCACCTCGGCGAGTACAAGGATCGACTAGCTCACGAAGGAATCACGAATTGATTTAGGTTACCTCGGCGAGTACAAGGACCAACCTAGGTTGTCTTGGCGAGTACAAGAATCAACCTCACACCCGAATTTTCACAAGAAGGCACAAAGCTACTAATAGCACGAAGACCACATCTTTTGGCCACAATCTCACCACATCCACAATCACGTAATAGGTGAATTGACTAGATTGAAGAATTCAATCCAAGGGAACGAGTTTTCCAACACTCGTGGCGAGTTCACTTCAAAGGGACGAATTCCCACCTAAGTGTGACAATTCACACATAAACACACAACTCCCTTTCACTACGGCATTTCACCAAACACCTAAAGTACACAAATGCACACAAGGGTCCTAGTCACCAAGGACACCTAATTAATCACCCAACTTACCATCCATACATTCAAGGCCACTCACAAGGGCCTATACAAGATCTAATCAACCTTATAAAACCACGAATTTGACTCCTAAGCCCCTTGGACATTAAATCAAACACCTAGTGGGCACAAGATCACCACTCAATTCCTTCAATTAAACTCCTAGTACCAAACTCCCAAATTCCACCAAATTCCATGAAAATTAGAATACAAGTCCTAGGACCCAAAATTGATATTCTCACATCCTCACATCCACCAAGAACACTCAATAACCGTGCAAGGATGCTATCAATTTCAATTAATCAATCAAGGTTAATTCATGATTTCCAAAACAAGGGTTTTAGAGAAAACATTTGATTTTAATCTTGAAAACCATTTAGGTGGCCTAACACAACCACACAACCACAAGATAGAAGCACATTTACCTCAAGCCTAGAACATGGAGAGAACCTTAGATGAGTGTGTCTTGAGAGCGGCACGAACTATACACGTCAATGCGGAGATCTCGACGAGGTGGTCAAGGTTCCAAAAAATCAACTAAATTGGAGCTTGGGAAGGGGAGAACTTTTAGAGAGAAGTGAGAGAGAGGCTCTAATGGAGGTAGAAAAAGAGTGGCTAGGTTAAAGTGGTGAAGAGGATGACCGAAGATCATGGGCATACTCACATATATACCCCCCTAGGATAAAATGACTCCACTACCCTTAATGAGCCAATTCTGGGCTCTCTGCACCGGTGCAACCCCTCTCTGCACCGGTGCAAACTTGCTCAAATTTCCAACAGAAGACTTGCACCGGTGCAAGCTTCCATCTGCACCGATGCAAACTACCCTGCACCGATGCAAACCTCTTCTACACCGATGCAAACTTGGTCCAAACAAAGCAGTGGTTTTGTGCACCGGTGCAAGATTCCTCTACACCAGTGCAAACTTTTAAAAAAACCCTGCACCGGTGCAAACTCAATTTCCACCGATGCAAACTCCTCCTGTGATGATATTTTCATGCCAAACTCTCCCGGAACTTCCCCGAAACAATCCGAATCAAATACTAACCATATGGACGAACCGAAAAGGGGTTCAACACCTAATTCTAATCATCAATATAATTTAAGGAAGCCATACTAAAATCTATAAATCGATTAGAATGGCGAACTCCGGAAATGAAATTAGAAAATACGAGTCGTGACACCCCGGAAATTGAAGGCGAACTCTATTTTTACCAAATTGTGGCTAGTATTATCCGGTTTATCCCATGTTTGCTTTGAAGGTCTTCAAACTAAGATTAATGGCTCAATTGACTATCGTGTCCATATTTTTTAAGTTAATGTATTTTCTTTCTTTTGTAATGCATTTTCTTTCTTTTTTCTAATGATTTTCAGTTAATGCAGGGCAACATATGGGTAGTTCCAAACCCAGAAGACTTAGATCAAAGCATGATACTCATTCTCCAACATTTGGAGTAAATGAGTTCAAAAGACCTCTCTAGGAGTCTCGAGTACCTGAAGTAGGTTGATGGACCAGAGCACGAACGACAATGGTGGTATTGACAATTTTGTGCCCCAATCTCGGTCTTCAAAGATGTCATATTTTTAACCCACTTTTGCTTAATTATCTTTTTTGTTTTAGTCCTATGTGCCCCAATAATGATAGTTTTTGTTTTTGAGACTTTTCCCGGAAATGTTATAGTGATTATTAATTCTATAGTTGAATTTTGTCATTGAATTGAGGTTTGCTTTGAACTATGAGCAATAAAAATTGGCTTAGTATTTGAATTGATTACGTGTTCTCATTATTATTATTGTAATTTTTTAAAAAGAATATTACTTTTTGCGACGGCACAATTAGGGGCGCAAAAAGAGTATTTGCGATTGCTAAATGAGCCTATGCTAAAACTACTAAACTTTTGCGATGGCATGTTGGAGGACGTAAAAACTAGTATTTGCAACAGCTTCGTCCTCCTATCGCTAATAGTGACACTTTTTTGCGTCGGCAAAAAATCGTGGCAAAATGTAATTTTGCCGTCGCAAAAAACCCTTTGAACACCCAAGCATCAGCTACTTTCATTTGTCGTCGCTAACACCCAAGCATCAGCTACTTTCATTTGTCGTCGCTAGGCCATCGCAAAAGGTCTTTTTCGACAGCACAATACTTTTTGCGACGGCGTGCCAGGGGTGGTAAAAACCCCTTTTTCTAGTAGTGACACTTCAATTTTCGATGTTCTGAACAGTTCATTTTCTAAGATTTGTCAAGAATATCAACCATATCATACATCCCATTTATCGAAAATCAATCAATACAAGGTCATAACACACTTATCTTGAGATAAATGCGTTCCAATCCAGTAGACACCAACCTATATTCTCAGTATAGGTGATCAGCATGGTTGACATGCTAAAAAAAACTCTAAAATTGAATGGTTTCGTTGTCAAAATAAGTCCTAGAATGGCTCACAAATGCTGCAACTGGACGGTCTGATTTTTGGATTCATTCTGTAGGAAGATAATTGCAGAATCCTTCAACCTAAAATCCTTTACATGGCCATTGAAACCTCTCATTGAAGAGAAGTTTCTGGAATTACAGGAATTAAATATACTGAAATTACATATATTGAGACTTTTGCAAGTATCTTCTTAAATAAATAAAACTTACAATTAAAAACAAGTACACATAAGTGTGATCACTCCAGCAAGCGTTTGTGTTTACACCAGGCAATAGCGATCACATACAAGAATACACTGCCAGTAGCACCGCCACCAATAGTCCACAGGAACTCTTGCATCCCAGCTTTTTCTTCGTTAAAGAGATCAATTTTGATGTTCATACCGAAAATACCAGCCACGACAACAAATGCACTCACCACAAGTGTAGCCGTTGTCAACATGACACCCATTTGAAGAAGATGGTTCTGTTTGTCGTCAAGCATAATGTTGATGTAATCCTCGGTGTCATCGACATACTCCCTCAGCTTCTCATAGCACCAAAAACAAACAGAAATTTTCATATCTCAGTAACGTGCATAATACATACTCAGTAAGTTTGGGAAAGTAAATTTTCATATCTCAGTAAATTTTCATATCTCAGAAATTTTCATATCATACCATCATCTAGCTTTTCTCGATGGAAAACTGGATTGGAAGCAATATGAATAGTCGATTGATTATCACAATAACAAGTTCATAGGCACACAGAATCCAATCTCTCCAAGAAAAGAACGTATCCAAACAATCTCACACGCAATGTGAGCCATGGCTCTGTACTCTGCCTCTACACTGAACCGGGCTACAACGGTCTATTTCTTACTC
>NMUG010006415.1:0-12600 GCA_002855965.1 Monotropa hypopitys | reverse complement strand
GAGAGTTGTGAGTAAATTAGACTTGCTTTTGGTTTCTCACCGTTTCTCACCAAAATTGGTGAGATTTGGTGAGAAAGTGGTTTCTCACGGTTTCCTTTCTTTTCTCACTTTCTTACCTATCCAAAGGGACTGTTCTAGTGAATACGTATTTCGATATGCACGAGAATTGCATATCAAAATGGATTTTCTGAGAGACATTCCAGTAGCGATTCCAGTAGCGGTGTATTTTGATATGCGTAGCCTGCACATCGGAATGGGTGAGCTGATGTATATCAATTGGAGTTGCTGTATATAGTTTTCTGTATATCAAATGGTGGTGCTACTGGATATCGAATGCTTGAGCTGGGAGGTGTGTTGCAGGTTGTACATCGATTGGAGGAGTTGGTGTATATCGAATGGATGCAATGAGATGCTGGGTTGCTGAGCCATATTGCATTGTTTGGGTTGCTCTTTGAATCAATCTGTATGTAAGTGCTGGGTTGACTTGGTTGCGATTTGCTTGCTAGAGATCGAATTGGTTACTGCAAGTATATTGAATTGTTGAGCTTAGAGATGCATTCCGGGGTTTCTATATATGGAAATAGAACATTGATTGTCTCCTGCAATTCAATCGAGTGGCAATTCAATCGAGTGGAGTTGTATTCCGATATACGATGCATGTATATCGAATTGAGTTTTACGATGATGTAATCCAGTGAATCTGCATATCGATGGTGGTTTCCATGTATTTCAAAATAGAACTTTTGCTAAACTGTATATCGATATGGATTGTGATTTTCTGCAGAAATTGAATATGTTACTTCATTGTGTTCCCGAAATTCTAATCGCAAGTTTCCTTGAATGCTATCCTCACTTTGTTCATCACATATGTCTTGGAATCTAGCAAAAGTCCTGCATTATACATATTTTGACAACAATTCCACAAAAATGCGTTGAATTTGGATCTTCGTTAAATAATCGCTTGTGGAGTACATACTATGCATAAGTAAGAGAGTTTTGTGCTATTAAATATGCAATATTGAATACACTCTCCCACTTGAACTTTGGTAGTCCCTAGCAAACCTACTTATTAAAACTTAAAATAAAAAATAAAGGAAAAAATGAATAAGAACATAAATGGATAGTTCCTTTGAACCCTCAGGTGGCCCCGGTAGGACGAGTATGGTCTCATGAGTGTTTTCAGCGATGATCACCAACAAAACACATTTAAACTAAGCATTCTTTTACAATGAAACTTGAGAAATTGTGAGACAACTCAAAACATATTTTTCATGGAAAATGGATCTTCAAAAAGATAAATTGGACACACAAATGTGTAAATGCTAACGAATCACAAAAATGGACCATGGCACCAAGACTTAGCGTGTATGAATAAGGTTTAAGTCGCAAACAAGAAACAACCCAATAATCTCTCCGGACCGAGTCTCGACTTCAATCCTCACCACGTCATGCACTCAATAATTAAATCACTCGAAACAAGGTGCATTATACAACTCTCTTATGTGTGAGATGGAAGTTATGTAAATGGAAATCATGATCTACCACATATATCGACACGCAATGAAAGGTCTTTATTAAGTGGATAATGATCTCATAAAAGAAGTATCAAGTATTAGGAAGTTAACCATCCATCTAACCACAATCCGCAACACCAAGGATCAAATAGGACTTTAATTTCGGTTACATCATTAGGTAAGGGAAAATGTGTTAAGCTAAAGGTATAAGACAATTTTGTGCTTGAGATTAAGCTACGGATATATGTAGAGGGCAAAATAAATGATGGGGCCCTCACCACCTAACTTGCTTCTCATTTTTCAATTTTCAACTCTGCCAAATTCTTTTGCTTTTGTCTTCTTCCACCTTAAACACCTCCTAACAAATAAAAATGAATGTTTCTTCCCTTTCTTCAGAATGGAATAGGTGACCCCCACTTTATTCAATTTTCTCCTTTTTCAATTTTGCATGAATACATGTATAATTTCCTTTGTCGGGGAGGTTCACCAACAATGAACACCATGTGTCACGACTCATATTTTAAGAATGTTTCCTAAATTATTTTGTGTTTTAAATTATATTATAAATTGATGATCGATCAGTCGCTAAGTCGTTTAGTCAACTTTTATGCTCGAAATCCTCGTAAAATGTTGTTACAAGGCTTAGGACTGATATTAGACGCATTCGGAAGGTTCGGGGGCCCTTGGGGGGTGGAATATCATAGCAGAGTTCTTGTACATCGGTGCATGCACGAGTGCAAAGTGGTTCTGCACTCCCCCAACTGGTTGCATTGGTGCATGCACCAGTGCAAAGTGGTTCTGCACTCCCCCAAATGGTTGCATCGTTGCATGCACCGGTGCAAGAGTGTTCTGTTGGCCAATTTGATGCCTTTGCACCGGTGCAAGGATTCTCTGCACCGGTGCACATAGCCCAGATTTGGCTCATTAAGAGGTCTTTAGTCTTTTTGTGTAGGGGGGTATATATAGGATGCATTAAGTCGTTTTACATTATTTGTCTCATAATTTCCTGACCTAGCAACCACCCTCTCTCTATACCTCCGTATCTTCTCCCTCAACTTAAAGCTTGAGTTCCATCTCCTTCCAAGCTTCCATTAAAGAAAAGTCGCTCATTAAAGTTGTTCTCGTCAAGGGCTATCCGGTGACGTAAGATTCAAGAGCTCTAGCCTCTACTTCATATCCAAAGTGTCATCTGAGGTAGGAGACTTATATCCCTAGCATATCTATGCTTGTACTTCTTTCTTCTCCCTATTGTGTGCTTCAATTTGAATGGAAAATCATAGATTTGTTATGGTTCATAAGTTGGTCAAATTTCATGTTAGGGTTTATATAAATTGAGGTTTTATTTGTGTCATAATGGTATGTATCCTTCAATTCCCTACCTTAATTTCATGTTTTATGTATTATCCTTGAAAAGCCCTAACTTGATTGTAGCCCTAACTTGACTCATGTGGGTTTTGGAGAATTAGAGTAATTGGTAGAGCCATGGGTTAATCTAGGAATTTCATGAATACCACGTGTTCGATGAAATTTCCAAGTTGGTTCATTGAGTCTTTGCATTGGGGCTTTGGTCACATTTGAATTTCCTAGATTAAAGTTGATTGAAGGAAAGTGAAATTTAATAGTTTTGAAGCCCTACAAATGCATGTGCTAATAAACGTGAGTCAAATTCCTCATTTAAAACACTTATCATTATTTGTCTAACATTGACTAGAATGTGGAACGATACGAAAATCTAGTATTGGATAGGATGAAATGATCAAAGTATATTGGCGTTAATCTTGATATAAAATGGTAACACGGATAGGGGTTTGATTATTTGGCGTGAATGGACTTATGATGAGATTCCCTGGATGGTCGCGCCATCCACGACATTATGCACAATGGGGGTAACTTGACCCTCCCAACGAGTTGGGGAACGACGAAAAGGAAAGGATGGTTTGTTATCGGGTAACCATACCGGACCAACCCTATCAACGTTACACACCCCAAACATGATAAAGAGGGGATAGTAGGACAAACTCGTAATGGACTTATGATGAGATTCCGAGGTTTGTCCATATTATGAGATTATAAAAAAGATGCAATACACGGTCACTTGTCTCGGTATTAACATGGGGTCTCACATGCATTCATACTTGGAAAGAATGATATTAGAAGGGGTTAGGAGGTAAAGCAATGCATGTGGGTCGATCGGTTATGCATACATGCTTAGTTGTAGTATCATTGTCTATTTTGAAAATTGGTTATGCCATCATCCATTGTATGCTTGACACTCACACACGCGTCCACAACAATCATATATATGCTAGACGATAGATATTTCCTACTTGGCATAACACTCTTTCTATTTTTCAGGTGTTGGTATTTCTCCTTGAAGGTTTATCTTACTTGGAGTATTTTGCCGTTTGATTTGAAGGAAGAGCCTCTTTTATTTTTTGTATTATATATTAGGCTCTTGGAGCTTGTATTTCATTTTGAAAGAACACATGTCTATGTATTTTACTTTGAACCTTGAAACCATTTGTAAGGGATCGTAAGCTTTCTTTATGGTTATTTACTTTTATGCCTGGATGTTCATTTGATTTATGCATGTATGTTGGGATTGAGTTCTAGTTACTTTCTATTAACTAATGATTTAAAAAAATGGTTTGAAAATCCGGGGCATGACAACTTGGTATCAGAGCTTTCGGTTTCGAAAACTTAGGCCTTTGGGGAGACTCTTAGTCTCAATGAGTTGCATGGGTTGTATTGCATTACATTGTATGGTACGAGCATGCATTGGCATGGTCCATTTGCATGTAGAGTGTGGGCAATAAATTCTAAGTGTTGTATTTTTCGTAGTTATGGCACTGTTGGTTGTTCCGATTGTTGTTTAATTCCTTGAAGGATGGTACCTATTCGTTTCTCTTATCGGTAAATTCATGTGTTAGAAGTTGAAAGGGTTTCTGGAACTGTATTTCAGTTTCTCTTCCTTATGTATTTATCATTCTTTCTTGTAGAATATGGCTCAGTGTCGTGCCATGGGAAGGGGTCGTGGTCGCCGGGTGCGAATGCCCCAGATGCTGTCAGTGAAGAGGTTGATGATAGGATGCATGAGGTGGAGGACGAGGCACCTCCAGTTATTCCAATTCTTGTTTCGGAGGGGTTAGTTACCCCTAGTCAATTCTCTAGAGAGCTTGCGGCCGCTATGGTCGAAGCCATTCGAGGATTGGCTTCTCCTAAGGAGAATGCGAGAAACCATACTATTGATTCCTTGAGAGAGTTCTGTCATATGGATCCTCCTAATTTCAACAACGAGGGAGATCTATTGGAAGCCAATCATTGGATATCAGAGATTCGGAAGGTGCTGGATACATTGGAGATCATGGAAGACAAGCTGTGGGTTTCGTTTGCAACATATCAGCTGACGGGTGAAGCTAGTTAGTGGTGGAGTTCCGTGGTTGAGATTTTCTGAGGGGCATTGTGAACCAATAGATATGCAGATCCACATGCAATCATCGATCCTATTCAAGATCTTTCTTAGGCAGAGTTCGAGTCCATTTTTGAAGGCAATACTTTCTGGAAAGCTTCAGAGATCTACTTCGGGAACAGTTCGAGAAGTTAGACCAAGGGAGCATGACGGTGTCATAATATGCGATGAAGTTTCAAGTTCTATCCAGGTTTTCTCCAGAGTTGGTGAGTTTCGAGGAGCGTAAATGCAAGAGTTTTGAGAAGTCTTTCATCCATCGGTATAGAGGTTAGTAATGAGTTAGAGGATCCATAACTTTGCCGATATGGTGGAATACGCGCGTGCAATCGAGCCAAGAAGGGAGCCATCAAAGGAAGTGAAGGTGTGGGAGCCAAGACGACAGTCATCGGGTTCTAGTTCTTCATCCCGAAGATTCGGAAAGAAACGACAGCGTGATTATTCTAGTTTCTCCAAGAGTCAGAAGTCTCAATCTAGTATGGGTTCAGTGTGGAGTCCGATTATCTGTCATAGGTGTTAGCAACCTGGGCATATGTGGTCAGATTATAGGGCTGTTGAATGCTATGAGTGTGGTCGGGTGGTCCATTTGGCTAGAGACTATTAGAAGAGGGTTGGTAGTCGTAGCGAGGTCAGTTCGGTGCAACATTCTCAGGGTGGGCAGCAGCATCCCGTTCAGTCAGGACCAGTCGTTCCAGGTCAGGCTTCTCGGGTTGGTGGGGGTGTAGCTCCTACTAGGCTAGCGCAGTAGTTTCAACAGAGAGGTGGTTTTTCTTTGGGTCCTACTACTCATGGAAGAGCCTATGCCATTCCTTTATCTACTATTCCATCTACTTCACAGCAGCAGCTAGAGACCTCTATGGTTCGTAGTACATTTCTCATTTATAATTCATGGGCCAGTGTTCTCTTCGATTCAGGTGCATTTCATTTGTTTGTTGCTGCATCATTTGTCCGTGCATTAGAGTTGAAATTGGACGATTTAGATCCTCCTTTGTTCGTAGAAACTCCAGTGGGGGGTCATGTTCGATTGAATTGTGTCTGTCAGGGTTGCGAGTTGACAATTCTCGATTGACATTTCGTCTTTGATTTCATTGTGTTATAAATGTCCGGATTCGATCTTATTCTTAGGATGGACTAGTTGTCTACCTTCTATGACACCATCGATTGTCATTAGCTTCGTGTTCAGGTACGTTCTCTGGAAGGGTCTTACTTTTATTTTTATGGGGCCCGAAAGGAGTTATTGGGTACGTGCTTCTATGATCCTAGAGAAAGAGACTCCATTAGTTATTTGATTACTAGTTTTAGCCTCGACAAAGATGTATCTCACCATGGGGAATTACCTTGAATGGTTTGCGAATTTCCAGATGTCTTTCTGGAGGAGTTGTCGAGATTGCCTCCCGAGAGGGAAGTGGAGTTTTCATTTGATTTGCTCCCATGATCATTTCCTATTTCTGTTCCTCTGTATCATTTTGTGTCAGCCGAGTTGCGGGAGTTGAAGATGTAGTTGCAAGAGTTATCTGATTCAGGTTTTATTCGTCCTAGTTCTTCACCGTGGGGTGCTCCAACATTGTTCGCCAAAAACAAGGATGGTTCTTTGCGCTTGTGCAACGATTGTAGAATACTCAACCGCATCACCATAAAAAATAAATATCCTATGCCGAGAATCGGCAATCTATTTGACCAGCTTCGAGGTTCTACCTGCTTTTCCAAGATCAATTTGCATTCGGGTTACCATCAGTTGCGTTACCGTGCCGAGGACATTCCAAAGATAGCTTTTCATATGCGCTATGGTCAGTATAAGTTCGTGGTCATGCCGTTCGGCTTGACCAATGCCACTGCAACATTTATGGATCTCATAAACAGTATCTTTTGCATTCACCTTGATCGTTTTGTCGTGATTTTCGTGGATGACCTTCTTATCTATTCGGCATCAGAGGAAGAACATCAAATCCATCTTCGAGTCGTGTTGGAGTTATTGAGGAAGCACCGCTTATATGCCAAACTCAGCAAATGTGAATTTTGGCTACCCGAAGTAAAATTTCTTGGTCATGTGGTCTCTAGTGGTGTGGTGTCCATGGATCCTAGCAAGATTGAGGCCGTTTTCGTCCTGGCCGCATCCGAAAAATGTGTTTGATATTCGAAGTTTCCTTGGTCTTGCGGGTTATTATTGATGCTTCGTTCTTGACTTCTCTCGATTAGCATCTCCAATGATGCGTTTGACCCGAAAGGGTATTCATTTTGATTGGAATGATTCGTATGAGGTCGCTTTTGAGCAATTAAATAGACGGTTAACTTGGGCACCTATTCTCATCGTAGCAGAACGTGGGGTAGGTTACACAGTTTATTGCGATGCATCACATGAAGGTTTGGGTTGCGTTATTATGCAAGGAGGGCGAGTTGTGGCGTATGGTTCGAGAAAATTGAAGGAGCACGAGCGAAACACCCTACTCATGATCTAGAGCTTGCTGCGATTGTGTTTGCTTTGAATATGTGGCAAAATTATCTATATGGGGAAAAGTTCGAAGTGTTTTCCGACCACAGGAGTTTGAAGTACTTATTTACACAGAAGGAATTGAATTTGTGACAACGACAGTGGATGGAGCATCTAAAAGACTACATTTTTGAGTTGCACTATCATCCAGGTAAAGCCAACGTGGTAGCGGATGCCTTGAGTTGGAAATCTTCTCATCTTGCAAGTTTAGCCATCTACAATTGGAAGTCCGTGGGAGAATTGGGATCGTTCATCATGCATTCTGAGGAGATTGGAGAGCAAGCAACGTTATGCATCTTATCCATTCATTCAGAGTTATCTCGGTGGGTTATTGAGAAGCAAGCTGACGATGAAGAAGCATCAAACTTCCGTAGCAAGTCTCTTAGCGGTGATGCTCATCAGGGGTGGATGGTTCATGTAGATTTGAGTTTGCAATTTTATGGTCGATTGTTTGTTTCATCCTCTTGTCGAGGAGATATCCTTCGCGAGTTCCATCATTCACCATTAGCCATTCATATGGGTGGAACAAAGATGTATCATGATCTTTGCCGACAGTTTTGGTAGCCAGGGATGAACAAGGATGTCGCTATGTTTGTGGCCAAATGTCTCATTTGCTAGCAAGTCAAAGCCGAGCACCAACGACCCACCTGATTACTTTAGCCATTGCTAGTCGCTGAGTGGAAGTGGGAGCACGTTACGATGGATTTCGCTTCAGGTTTGTAAGAGTCTATTGGAGGTCACGATGCTATTTGGATCATTGTTGATCGCTTGATGAAGACCACACACTTCTTTCCGATCCGTGTATCTTAGTCTGTTGATTCTTTGAGTCGTCTGTGCGTCTGGGAGATTATAAGACTACATGGAGTTCCGTTTTTCATTGTGTCCGATGGAGATCCATGTTCTACATCTCGATTTTGGCATAGTTTCCAAAATGCTCTTGGGTCGAAGCTTATGTTCAGCACTGCCTTTCATCCACAGATCGACGGTCAGTCAGAGCGAACTATTCCGATTCTTGAAGATAAGCTACGAGCTTGTGTCTTGGATTTCCATGGAAACTGGGTTGATCATTTGCCATTGGTGGAGTTCGCCTACAACAATAGCTATCAGTCTAGTATTGGCATGGCTCCGTTCGAAGCCCTGTATGGTAGACTGTGTAGATTGCATGTGTGTTCGATCGACGTTGGGGATACAACTATCATTGGACTGGATATGATTCAGCAAATCATCGAGCAAATCAAATCAATTCGTCAACGGTTGCTTACCGCTCAAAGTCGCCACAAAAGCTATGCAGATCGACATCGTATTCCTTTGTCCTTCGAGGTTGGTGATAACATGTTTCTTAAGGTGTCTCCTCATCGCGATGTCTCTCGTTTTGGGAAGAAGGGGAAGCTCACTTCACATTTATTGGTCCTTTCGACATCATCGATAAGATTGGGGAAGTCACTTACCGTCTAGCATTGCCATCCAATATTTCAAATGTCTATGATGTATTTCACGTATCAATGTTGCAAAAGTATGAGACGGATCCCTCTCATGTGCTAGATTGGTCAAATGTAGAGCTTGAGGCTGACGTATCCTATGAAGAAAGGCCGGTTCGTATTCTCGACTCTAGGGAGCAAGTGCTTCGGAGCAAGACGATTCCGTTATTGAAGGTACTTTGGAGAAATCATGGCGTTGGAGAAGCAACTTGGGAACGTGAAGACGATATCCATGCAAAATATCCAGATTTGTTTTAATTCAAGGTAAAATTGATTTTATTGCATTGACACCTCTACCTTTATCTTAGGAAATTTCAGGGACGAAATTCTTTTAAGGAGGGTGAGATGTCACGACTCGTATTTTATGAATGTTTCCTAAATCATTTTGCATTTTAAATTATATTATAAATTAATGATCGATCAGTCACTAAGTCGTTTAGTCAACTTTTATGCTCGAAATCCTTATAAAATGTTGTTACAAGGCTTAGGACTGATATTAGACGCATTGGGAAGGTTCGGGGGCCCTTGGGGGTGGAATATCATAGCAGAGTGCAAGTACATCGGTGCATGCACCAGTGCAAAGTGGTTCTGCACTCCCCCAACTGGTTGCATCGATGTATGCACCAGTGCAAAGTGGTTCTGCACTCCCCCCAACCAGTTGCATCGGTGCATACACTTGTGCAAGAGTGTTCTGCTGGCCAATTTGGTGCCTTTGCACCGGTGCAAGGTTTCTCTGCACCGGTGCACATAGACTAGATCTGGCTCATTAATGGGTTTTTTGTCTTTTTGTGTACGGGGGTATATATAGGATGCCTTAGGTCATTTTACATCATTTGTCTTATAATTTCCTGACCTAGCAGCCACCCTCTCTCTACCTCCATAGCTTCTCCCTCAACTTAAAGCTTGAGTTCCATCTCCTTCCAAGCTTCCATTGAAGAAAGTCGCTCATTAAAGTTGTTCTCCTCGTCAAGGGCTATCCGTTGACATAAGATTCAAGAGCTCTAGCCTCTACTTCATATCCAAAGTGTGATTTGAGGTAGGAGACTTATATCCCTAGCATATCTATGCTTGTACTTCTTTCTCCTCCATATTGTGTGCTTCAATTTGAATGGAAAATCATGGATTTGTTATTGTTCATAAATTAGTCAAATTTTATGTTAGGGTTTATATAAATTGAGGTTTGATTTGTGTCATAATGGTATGTATCCTTCAATTCTGTACCTTAATTTCATGTTTTATGTATTTTCTGACACAGAACGCAGCGGAACGGGAAGCGGAAAGGATGAAGGCCGGTTTAGGTAGACTGAATCCGAGGTGGAGGATGGACGGATTTTGAATGAAATCCGGTAGAAGCGGACAGATTAACACCGTAATCTGTAGAGGAATGATCGAACTAACACCGTAGCTCGGTAGAAGTGCTAGGAATCTACCTAACAAATCAGGAGTCCACCTGAAGAACGAGAGAGAGAAAATGCTCTGCTCCGAAAAATTGGTTTTCAATTTTTATCAAAAGTTGTATGTAACTTTACATCGTTTGGCTTATATAGCCACAAAGGATTACAATGAGGAAAACCCTAAACGAATGGCGGATAATACAAACAAAAAGGGAAAAAGTAAATGATTACAATTTGTACAATTCCTAACAGAATCTGAAAAAGTAGTAACAGAATGTCAGAGGGTGTCGGGTGGTCCCCGTGTGGTCTCGTCACCGTAGCTCGGTAGAAGTGCTAGGAATCCACCTAACAAATCAAGAGTCCACCTGAAGAACGAGAGAGAGAAATGCTCTGCTCCGAAAATGGGTTTTCAATTTTTATCAAAAGCTGTATGTAACTTTACATCGTTTGGCTTATATAGCCACTAAGGATTACAATGAGGAAAACCCTAAATGAATGGCGGCTAATACAAACAAAAAGGGAAAAAGTAAATGATTACAATTTGTACAATTCTTAACAGAATCTGAAAAAGTAGTAACAGAATGTCAGAGGGTGTCGGGTGGTCCCCGTGTGGTCTCGTCCCAGTATCTCTGCAGGAATACGACCGAGCTGGGGTGCAGCTGTTGAGGCCATACTGACGTAGTTTCTTGTGCCCAGCTGGTATGGGCTAGACTGGCCGGGCTGGTATGAAGCTTCTTGGGGCTGTGCGGCAAGTATGGTAGCTCGGCATCTGGTGTGCGGGCATCTGATGTGCGGGATGGCAGCTCGGCAGAGAGTGTAGGCCGTGCGGCTTGATCAATAGGAGGGGTAGGTTGCTCGGCTGGAGTAGGGTTCTGCTCGGCAGCCCTTCTGAGGATATTTGTAGGTCCTTGTCCTACATCATTTTACTTGAAAAGACCTAAATTGATTGTAGCCCTAACTTGACTCATGTGGGTTTTGGAGAATTATAGTAATTGGTAGAGCCATGGGTTAGTCTAGGAATTTTATGAACACCATCTGTTCGATGAAATTTCCAAGTTGGTTCATTGAGTCTTTGCATTGGGGCTTTGGTCACATTTGAATTTCCTAGATTAAAGTTGATTGAAGAAAAGTGAAATTTAATAGTTTTGAAGCCCTACAAATGCATGTGCTAATAAACGTGAGTCACATTCCTCATTTAAAACACATGTCGTTATTTGTCTAACATTGACTATAATGTAGAATGACACGAAAATCTAGCATTGGCTAGGATGAAATGATCAAAATATATTGGCATTAATCTTGATATAAAACGGTAACACAGATAGGGGTTTGATTATTTGGCGGGAATAGACTTATGACGGGATTCCCTGGATGGTTGCGCCATCCATGACATTGTGCACAATGGGGGTAACTTGACCCTCCCAACGAGTTAGGGAACAATGGAAAGGAAAGGATGGTTTGTTATCGGGTAACTATACTGGACCTACCCTATCAATATTACACACCCCAAACATGATAAAGAGGGGATAGTAGGACAAACTCGGAATGGATTTATGATGGGATTCTGGGGTTTGTCCATATTATGAGATAATAGAAACGATGCAATACACGGTCACTTGTCTCAGTATTAACATGGGGTCTCACATGCATTCAAACTTGGAAAGAATGATATTATAAAGGGTTAGGGGTAAAGCAATGCATGTGGGTCGATCAGTTATGCATACATGCTTAGTTGTAGTATCATTGTCTATTTCGAAAATTGATCATGCCATCATCCACTGTATGCTTGACACTCACACATGCGTCGACAACAATCATAGACATGCTAGACGATAGATATTTCCTACTTGGCGTAACGCCTTTTCTATTTTTCAGGTGTTGGTCCTTCTCCTTGAAGGTTTATCTTACTTGGAGCATTTTTCCGTTTGATTTAAAGGAAGAGCCTATTTTATTTTTGGTATCATATATTAGGCTCTTGGAGCTTGTATTTCATTTTGAAAGAACATATATAACTGTCGACGGTGATTTCTTACACTGTCGTTGAATGCTTCAATGGACTGAATCTTTGATCTTCTTCTTCAATAAACTTCTCACTAACAGTCAGCCTGTCACAAACTTGCTGCACTCATAGAAAAATCGTTAGAAAACCCCCCGCCTCTGCGGCTTAGAAGGCCCTCCGATGATTAAGTTAGTCCCAAATGGAGCAACGAAATCCTTATCGAAAGAGAGCAGAAAACAAGAGAATTAGTTAGACCGTACC
>NMUG010006414.1:0-12602 GCA_002855965.1 Monotropa hypopitys | reverse complement strand
GCGAGAAGGAATACTAGAAAGACCTAGAGTCATGGCCTCCATCGCCATGACCTTCCCCTAAAACTACTCACTCATGTTAATAGAGAGAAGAAAATAATACAAAAGAGTAGAAAGAACCATTAAGTACAAGCTAGAAAATGAGATTAATAATAAAAGTACAACTTACTTGTAGCCTTACACCTTACAAACTTAGGAACTAAGAGCAATATAAGAGAAAAATCTGCAGTCAAGATATCCTTCTTCTTCACCAAAAATCTGTCAAGAACTAGAGAGAGAGTGCTAAGGTAGTGAGAGAGAGAGCTAGTGTAAGTATGTTCTAAGACTCCTATTGTTCTTCCTTACATTCCCACATACAAACAAGACCAACATTCCTGTCCCATGCCTCCAAAAATGGACCAATCACAAGTGAAATCGTGCACACATGATCTTGGGAAGCAATGGCACAAAGCACAATGCTGTCAGAAAATCCTGTCTGCTGGCTGTCTGCACAGGTGTATCGATACATGATATTGGTGTATCGATACACGGGCTGTGATTTTCAAAGCCAAAATTCTCGGGTCCAAAAACATAGATTGTAATCGATAGGGTATCGATTCAGCAGAATTTGGTCTTCGTGTATCGATACATCAACAGTAATGTATCGATTGAAAGGTGATTTTTCCTTCAATTGATTCCAGAATCGATCCAACCTTCAGAATATCTTCGCAAGGCATGATGTATCGATACATAGGTTCTGTGTATCGATACATGGTGAATAAACTGCACCAGAAAGGTTGGTAAAGGGCTGTCCGAGCTTCGGTTCCGTAGTTTATCATCAATTACAAGCCAACATTGTCAGAATTCAGTCCACAATATCCAGAAATGTCCGCAATCAATCAAGGTTAGTCAAATGCCCACAAGAAATATCATTTTGTCCTGAAATTACCACTCGGCCAAGAAAACTATCAAGTGTAGATAACCGACAAAATCAATTATTTAAGCATCAATGTGAGCGCAAGTAGAAATGGATTTGCCCGCAAAATATACAATATTTGGGGCCAATCACTAATCCTAAAATTAAGGATTATATTAATACCAGACCAGTTGTTACTGAGGCTTCAACCATTGCACCAACTCTGAGTCACTATCAACAAGTCTATGCAACCTTTAAGTTCCAGCCTTTTGTGGCTGAGCCCATGGTTTCAGAGAAGTTTGATGAATGGTGGGTAGTTGTTATGGCTACCATCTTTACCAATTCTTTTGAAACTTCCTTTTAAGGCTTAATGTTCAATCCTCAACAGGTAATATATTTTACCTTTAATTCTTCTTTATTGTTACCCTTATTGTTTCTTGGTTTAACTTCCTTTTCTATCTTTAGCATCCAGAAAAGGGAAAAAGGTTGAATCAGTTGACAGACCTTCTTCTTCTAGGAAAAGAGTATCTACTCAATCATTTGTTTCTTTCTTGCTGAGTGATTTAGAAGAAGAAGAAGAAGAGAATGATAAAGATCAACCTTTAGCCTCTCTTATTTAGGTATTTTTATTATTCACATATTCCCTTTTCCTTTTATTACTATTTTTTTAGATCCTTTTTTATTTGATCTTTTCAGAGATCAACAATGTGAGTAATTACATCTGAAGTGGAAAAAACAACTCCTCTTGTCAATACTATTGTTGAGGCTAGTACATTTTTGTCGACAGAAGATATTCTACTTCCTACCTATTCCATAAACCTTCAAGAGGTTAATGACTTTGTCAGGGATATAGCAGAAGAGGAAATTAGTACTGCTGAAGCTAGTACCTTTCTGTTGATAGAAGAATTTCCAACAGGCTTTCTAGAAGTGCCTGATGTAGTTATGGAAGAAGTCCCTAATGTAGTTATGGAACCATTAGAGGAAGAAACCATTCTTAACTTTGGAGTTGAAGATATGATTCCAAATGCTAATAGAGCTTTGGTGATAGTTCCATTACATATGTCAGTGGTTGTTGCTATTGAAGAAATTGATGACCAGGATGGTCATGTTATAGAAGCAATTACTAACAATCAATCAACCCCATTGTCTGAAGAAATTTATCATCCAGATGATATGGCAAAGGTTATTGGTAACCAACAGGTCCCATTATTTGAGAGTGGCCAATCTGTGCCCCTGTTGGTTCTCCTCATCTTAATCTTGGTAGTATTCAATCAGTAAACGATGATTTATCTGTTGATACTCAAGTTTTGGAATCTGATTCTGAAAGTCCTTCCTTTCCACCTGAGGTAACCCAAACCTTCAATGATGATTTAGAGGAAATGCTTTCTAAGGCTCAATCACTCTCTGAATCTTGTTCCAAATCTGCCTCTGATTTCTCTGACTTTCTTATCAGTCCCCTTCATATCAGTTAAGTCAGGAAGTCAAAGATAAACTGGATCCTTTCTTTAAGATATTAGAACTTCCTTTGTCTGAGGTTGACACCAATCTTGCTTCTGTTTTTACCACTTGTGTTGACAATCTTCTTCAGACACAAGCTTTACCTTTACAAGAACATGTCAAACTTTAAACCTTTAAGACTGATTTACACATGAAAGTGGCCGCTTTTTATCAACAAGAGCTTAAGAAGAAGAATGTTCTTCTTTTGTAATTATCAGAAACCCCTCAGACTTTGAGCCTTATGAGTCAGTCCATTCATCAAGTGAAGAGCAAGCTTGAGTCAATTGATAAAGAAGAAGCTAACTTACTTTCTAGGCTCCAATATCTCAAGGATGAAAGGCAATCATTACTATCTGAGAAGAAAATGATGGGCTTAAAACTTTCAAAAATCTTGCAGTCAAATGAGGACATGGAGGCCACCATTCAAGATGCAAAGATTGATTATTTGAAGAATCAAGAAGAATTTGGCATTCTTGAGAATAAATGGAAGTATTTTGTAAATATTTTTTATGACTTCAAGGCTAAAATTGAATAGCCTTTGTATATTTCATGTTTGGTCATTTTCTTGTAATTATGTGTGCTACTTTTTATGTAATATATATTTTGGGCCCTTTAATGAACCTGTTGTGTGAGGCTAATGTATAATGGTTTTTATTCAAAATATCTATGTATTTTTAACAGGCAATTATATCCTTTCAAAAGAAGGAATTTTGCACGTATCACATTCCTATTTACACAGTTCTTTAATAACTGTCCATTACCTGATCTGGTGTAAACCAATTTGTGGGTTAGTGGCAATCGTGTTCAGTTAGTTCTTAATAACTGAGTCCTTTCATCTTTTAAATAGACGTTTGGAAACTTTTGGCATTCGTTGTCAACACAAGTTAAGCCAGTATCTATATTTGTTCTTCTTTTTGAAGAAGACAGTTTCTTCTGTCGATTGTCCCTCTGTTATCATGTCCAATTGGGATCAACCTCTTCCATCCAATCCGCCCTTGGATTGGGGTAAGCTTTCATCAGAAAGGGTTATTGTTAAGATGGATCCACCTTCTAACTATCCTAATATTAGGAGATCTTCTGTCAAGGTAAGTTTTATATTTCCTTGTGTTAAAGAGGAACCCAAAGCCCTTCTACTGGATTCTCTTCTTTCCATTGATTATAGACCAATTCCCTTTAAACTGGTTGAAACAAGTAGAAAATCTGATTTAGAGAATCATGAAGCCCTATATGAAAGGGCTAAAAATCAGTATTTTTATTGGATGAAAGTAGTTCATGAACCACACTATCCAAATGACTTCACCAAAATTTTCCCAGATCTTCCCTTTCTTCCAGAAAATCCAGACTAGTTTCAAGAAATTGAGAACTTAAGATTTTTTTCATTTCCCTTCTCATCCTCATGTAGGGTATATTTCTCCATCTCCTTCTGATGAAACCAAAGCAAAAGAATTATTGACACCTTTTGCTTTTCTTGATGTTTATATTTTGGAAGAAGACATTCTATATTTAAATTTTCTTTGGGCTTGTGAAACCATTCAATCTTATGATGATCAACTAATTTCTTCTCATCTGAAAGTATTTCTATCATCTTTGCCTTTAATAAGGCTTTGGATGCAAAATAATACATCTGCTTATTATGACCCATTCTGGATTAACTATGAATGTCAACATGACAAGCTGGTAACCCTGCATAACAAGATATTGAACCTTGAAATGCCACTTTGGATTCCTTACAACAATCCTCCAAAAGGTTTGTATACCAAATAACAAATTCGACATAGGAAATATGAGATTAAGAGAGCCAAGTTGCTGGCCAAAGCTGAAGAACATATAAATGTGATGAGGCCACTGATGATGAAGAAAATGAGGATGGATGCAGATGCTAATACTAGAAACAAGGAATATAGATTTTTAACCTTTGCTTGGTCAAAGTTTTATATTTTTGTAACTTGGAGCTTCCCACATTACTTAGAAATTATTAGAATTGATAATGCTGAGAACCCTATTGTATCTTAATTTTTATTAAGTATCTGGATTATACTCTCCTTATGTAAGTATTTTTATTAAAATGATTGTTTCTAGAACTTTATCAAATAGTTATAAATTTCATTAATAATCTATTATTTCCCATGGAGATGAAAAATATGTCTTTAAGTATTTTCCATTGATTGTTCTTTCATAGGCTATTCCTAACAATGATTCTAAATGGTATGCTCCTCATATAAGGATCTTAAGTATACGAAATGGTCCTTCTCAATTAGGTGACCATTTACCAAATTTTCCTTTATGTTTGCCATCAATTGGCGAAATTGCTTTCCATACTAAGTCTCCAACTGCAAAGGATTTCTCATGTATTCTTTTATTGTAAATCCTTTCAAGTTTTTTCTTTTGAGCCTGCATATTATTTAAGGCATCTAATCTTGATTCTTCAAGCACATCAATTTCTCTATACATGGCTTCTTCAAAGTCAAAATTTTCTGGATCATAATGTCTAGCTATTTTGTGGGACATGATGTTAACTTCCACTGGTAGCACTGCAGCTTGTCCATATACTAACTCAAATGGTGTAGCTTTTGTACTTTCCCTTTTGGATGTTCTATAAGCCCAAAGAACTCTTGGTAATAGCTCATGTCATTCTCTTAGATTATTCTTAACCATTTTTGATAATGTATTTTTAATTATTTTATTGGTTGACTCTACTTGCCCATTGACTTGGGCATAATATGGGAATGAGTTTAAAATTTTTATACCAAATTGGCTAGTATAATCAGTAACTTTTTTACCATTGAATACTGATGCTCGATCAATAGTAATAGTTTCTGGAATACCAAATCGATAGAAAATAAATTGTTCAATAAATTTTATCACTTGTTCTTGAGCCACATTCCTGAAAGATATGGCCTCTGTCCATTTGGTGAAATAATATGTGGCTACAATTATGAATCTATGATGCAATGATGAATGGGGATGAATTTTTCCAATCATATCCATTGTCCAGCCTCTAAATGGCCAAGGTTTAACTATGGATTGCAAAGGATATGCTGGTGCTCTTTGAATAGGCCCATGTTTTGACATTTTTGGCATCCTTTTGCATAAATAATACAATCCTTTCTTATACAAGGCCAAAAATATCCATATCTTTTAATTAACCACTTCATTTTTTCTCCTGATTGATGGGAACCACATAATCCTTCATGTACTTCCCCTATTACTATCATGGTCTGAGGAGAATTAATGCAAAGTAATAAAACTCCATCTGATGATTTTCTAAATAACTCATCCTCTAGCATGACATAATTAATTAATCTTTGCTTTACTGTTCTATCAGTCTTTTCACTAGGAATATTCGAAAACCTTTTAATTGGTTCCCTCCAATCAAGACACAATATTATTCAATACTTCTAACAACATTTCTTTTCTGTCGATAGAAAAAGGTAAGAATATTTTTTGGACTTTGACCAGTCTATCTTTTTGTCCTTCTAGAATCTTTACTCCAGAAGCAATTTGTGCCATTTCATTGGCCTCACTATTCTTTATTCTAAATATATGTTTGAACTGTATTTCATCAAATTGAGAAATAAAATTCTTAACTCTTTTCAATTATAAATTTAATAATGGATGTAGACATTTATATTGTCATGTTATCTGTCGAACTACTAATTGAGAATCTCCTGACACAAGTAAGTGCCTGATATTTAGATCTAATGCAATCTCTAGTCCAATAATTAAGGCTTCATACTCAGCCTGGTTATTGGATTTTATCTTATTTTCATCTAACTGAAATAAAAATTGTAGCAGCTTTCCTTTGGGAGTTGTGAAAACTATCCCAGCTCCTGCTCCTTTTTTATTCTTAGACCCATCAAATGACAGCTTCCAAAGCTTTAGATCCACCATATGAATCTCAAAAATATCTTCTTCCAATTGTATATTTGGATGATCAGCTACGAAATTTACTAAAGCCTGTCCTTTTAGTGCCTTCTAAGGGACATATTGGAAATAATATTTCACCAAGGCTAATAACCATTTTCCTTGTTTACATCTTAATATAGGTCTTGAAAAAATATATTTAATCACATTTATTTGTGCAATAATATGCATTGTCGATGGTAACATATAACATCTCAATTTTATAGCAGAAAAGTACAAAGTAAGGCATAATTTTTCTATTGAAATATACCTTATTTCGCAATTATTTAATCTTCTGCTAAGATAAAAAAATGACTTGTTCATGACCCTCTTTGTTATCTTATGCTAATAAGCTACCAATCGACAGATGTTCTGCTGAAATGTATAACTTTAAAGATTTGCCCTGTATAGGGGCATTAACACAGTAGGTGTGATCAATGATTGTTTTAGCATTTCAAATGACTTTTGGTGTTCCTCATTCCATCTATAATCCTTTTGAGATTTTAATTTTAAGAGAGGTGAGAATGATAAAGTTTTTCCTGTTTAGTTAGATATAAATATTCTCAGAAAATTAACTTGTCCCGAGAACTGTTATAGTTCTTATTTAGTTGTTGGAGGTTGTGCTTCTATGATTGACTTAACGTTTTCTTTATCAACCTCTATTCCTTTGTGGTGTAGTAAAAATCCCAGAAAATTATCAGTGCTAGCCCCAAAAGCACATTTCAAGGCATTCATTTTCAATTGATATTTTCTCATTCTTAGCAATGTTAGCCTGAGATATCTTATATGGCCATCAAATATTTGTGACTTAACAACCACATCATCAATGTATATTTCTATGAACTTGTCTATTAGATCATGAAAAATAGTATTTATTGTTCTTTGATAAGTTGCTCATGCATTCTTCATCCCAAATGACATTACATTCCATTCAAACAAACCTATGTATCCTGGACATCTAAAAGCTATTTTATGTGTATCTTCTTTTGCAATGAAGATTTGATTATAACCAGAATATCCATCCATAAAAAATAAAAATTTATGGCATGTAGTTGCATCAACTAAATGATCTGCAACATGCATAGGATATTCATCTTTAAGAGATGTTGAATTCAGATTTCTGAAGTCAATGCATATCCTGACCTTTTTATTTTCTTTATAATTGGGACTATATTTGAAATCCATTTTACATATCTAATAGGTCTAATGAAACCAGTCTGAAACAATTTTTTCATTTCTTGTTTTACTTATTCTTGAACTTCAGGTGTCATCTTCCTTGGAGCTTGTTGATAAGGGATAAAATTTCCTTCAATAGGAATTTTATGTTCTACTAATTTTCTATCTAGTCCAGGCATATCAGAATAATTCCAAGCAAAACAATCCTTAAATTCATATAGTAAATACTTCAATTGACCTTTCATTTCATCAGATAAATTAGCACATACATAAAGTGGTTTAGGATTGTCTATTGACCCCGTATTAAAATCCTATAAAGGATCCTGAACATCTGCCTTCAAATCATCAAGTTTGACAGGTGCAGATTTTAAGTCCTTCATAGCTAATTCTTTTATAGTTAAGGGACTATCATCAATGACACAATCTATCCAATAACATGAAATAGGAATACTGACTTCTAATTTTTTACATATAACATAAGAAAATAACCTTTTAAAAGTGGCTGCTACTATAGTTGTTTCTTCATTGCCATCTGTGATTTAATTACCCTGCATCTGGAAACTTCATGTCTTGATCTTTGGACCTTGAGATGATATTAGGCCTAATGAAGTCTTTGCTGAGTTCTTTGAATCCTTCCTTGATTTATTTGAGGAACTGACTTTCAGTAAGAGTATCTCCACTTGATTTGACTTGTTGATCTTCCATTTTGATAGGTCATAAGTCTTTATCATAGAAACATGCTTCTGCATTGTTGGTATCAGCCTTAAAGGGCTGTTTATCAGCCCAGTATACTTCCATTTGTGAACTTGGCTTAAAAAAATCAAAGTCTGATGTAAAGAAGAAGGCACACAACTATTTATATGAATCCAATCCCTGTCTAACAAAGTATTATAGTTAGAGCTAGAATCAATCACAAAAAAATGTTGTGTTCATTTTTCTATTACCTATTTGCAATTGTAGAGATATTACACCTCTAACAGGTGAACATCCTTTTGCAAAATTTCCTACTGTAACTTTAGTAAGAATGAGATCTGCCTATATTTTATTTAATACTTTCATTAACTTACAAGATAGAATGTTAACAATAGCTCCATTATCAATTAAAATATTGTTAATAGGTTTTCCATTGATATGCAATTTCATGTACAAAGATTTCAAGTGTCTGGTTAAGTCATCAGTAGGAGACCTAAATATCATATTTTCTTCCCCTTATGAATCTTTTTCTATTTCAATTAACACTTCTGATGAATCCTTTTGGGAATTTTGTTCATAAATTTTGGCTATTGCTTCAGTTTCATCTCTAACATCCCCTTCTAGGCTTAGGGTTTGATTGGGCTTTGCTTGAAAAATTTTGGGTAGCACTAAAATTATATTGCAAGAAAAGTTAGTTGGAGGTACTGACCCAAATTGGATGGCCTCTAAGGCCTGACCAAAATCCATGGATTTTTTAGAATTTATTTCATCTTTGTCTTCTTTTAAATTTTTTTTGATGAGATCTGAGTCATCATCAGATACTATAAGCTCATCATCTTCATCTTCATCATCTGCTAAAACCTGTCTGAATTCAACAATCTTTTGTCTAAGGCTTCTTTTTAACTCAACCATTTGTTCTTTTATCGAGAGAGTATGTATTGCAGAATCTTTCACATTCTCTTGTTTTCCTTTGTCGACACATATTCCTTTTGATTGAAGAATAACCCTTTGATTTGGGTTTGCAAGCCTTTTGTCAGATATTGGCTTGTCGTTTTGCCCCCAGTTTTATGTCCCTGGTTGGTTTCCTTTACTTGCTGTGATGATTCTCCAGTTGGCATATTCTAAACCAAATGAACTGATTGTCTTAAAATTTTGCTGGCCTTATGATCTGGCCAACAAGTTTGCTGTTGTGGCAATCCAATCTTGGATAATCATTTCTCTTCTCTCTTTCTGAGAACTTTCTTTGTAATTTCCTTTTCTGAGTATTGGTGATAGGCATAAATTCCCCATCGATTGGAAACTTAGGATGCCTTACATACTCCCACATTTGTTGTTTTAGTTTTTATGGTATCACCATTCTTCCTTGGTGATCACCTCTCATGAATGAACCATTCCTTCCTGGTCTTCAAAACCTATAGTAGTGATCTCTTCCCCTTTCATACATATGCCTTGGAGGAAGAATAGTTTTCATGTTTGACCTCTCTAGTAAAGCAGAGATTACTGACTGTCCTTTAAACAAGAAAGGACCATCATCTTCTCCATACCATTTTGTCGACTGGGATGGAATAAAAATCCCAGAGTCTTCACCTTTAAATATTAACTTTGGACCTACATAAATTTGTAAGTCATTGCCTCCCACGGTGTTAAATCTTATGGCACCTTTTGCATAGGCCCCATTATATTCTTTCCTAGCCATTATTGTTTCTCCTCCTTTGATTTCTTTCTTACATCTTAAGCACAAATAATTTTAAAACTGTCTTCTTGCGTGAGATTCCTCATCAGTCTCCATATGCTCACTTTCCTCTTGGATTTGTCTTTCAACTTGAGAAGCCAGTTTCCCTTTATTAAGTCTGGCTGTTATCATATTAACATTTACCATTGGATATGGATCAATATATATTCCCATGACATCTTTATCTCCTTTTGCATACTGCAATAGATCCTGCACACAATTTCGAAATGTTACACAATTATTAGTATTATGTCTAAAAGAATTATGCCACTTGCAATATTCTTTTCCTTTTCTATCTTTTTCTGTAGGGATAACATGTCCTTGGGATAATGTTAAGAACTTTTGATTAATAAGTTTATCAAACAATTGATCTGTTTTAGATAAATCAAAAGAATACTATCTATAGTTAGACTGATTCTTTTTGTTTGGATAAGAGGATGGCATATTCATAGGCTCTTCGGCCTTTGTTAAAGTATCACAAATAAGTGGTACTTTGCTAATTATGCAACATCTATTTTTATATTACCCTCTAAATCTTGGTAATATGTACCCATAGATTTGTTTTTCCTTTGTTCTCCCTCCATCAAAATGGCCTCATATTCTATAGCCTTTGATGTCATGTCAAACAAATCTCTAAACTCAGTACCATTAAAATGCTTTTTAAAATTAAAATCAAGTCTATCCTGGGCAAACTTTATTATTTTAGGTTCTAAAATAAAAAAATTACATTGATTTCTGACCTTTTTAAATCTAGTCATATAATCTTCAATAGATTCATTATGCCTTTGTTTGATTTTTGCTAAATCTGTCACAGATATTTCAGGCTGATGCCTATAAAATTGGGCATGAAATTGTTCTTCCATTTCTCTCCATGAACGGATAGAATTTGGAGGTAACTTTATAAACCAACAGTCTTAATTTCAAAATTTCATCATTGTTTACTTTACCTATCTGTAGGCAAAACCTTTCTACATATTCTATGGTTGACTGATTTTCCTCCCCACTAAATAAAAATAATTTTGGGATTTTGTATTTCCTAGGAAAAGGCACAGTATCCACCCATTCTGGATAAGATTTTTTAAATATAGGTTTCTCAATTTTTCTTAATTCAGACCCATACATCTCTTGCATTATATTAACTACTTGAGCCCTTAAAAAGGCTCTTGTATCCTTCCTTCTGGATAATTGTCTGGCCTTCTTATTGGATTGACTTGTTCATCCCTTAATTCATAACCATAAGGATTATTTTGCATTCTTTCATTTGGATTAGGCATATATGTATTCTGTCCTAATATATTTTGGTTAACTCCCGTTGGATGTTCAAAACCATTTATATTAGGATTTATTTGATAAGGCCTAATTTCATGCCTGGCATAAGAGTGTAATGCTCCTGCCTCCATAATAAAAGGGCGTGTTTAATTAATTCCAATGTTTAATGGAATAGCATTAGGAATTTTTTGATAAAAACTTTGACTAATAGTAGGATTCTGTTTCTTAAAGGAATTCTATTTGCACCAGTACCCATGGTATCAAAAGTAGGATTATTAAATACCTGTTGGTGATATTCCTTCTCCTACATTGAATTGTTCATATCCTCCCCTTTGATTATTTTGATCATGAGCAGATGCCTCCATTGGCTGTGCTTTTGTCATCAAAGCCTTGAATAAAGCCATTATCTTTTTGGCTGTTTTATCCTCTGGATTTATCATCACTTTAGCAAATTCCTGAACCAAATCAAGTGAATCTTTTTCTAGACCACTTGTTGATCCATGTTCTGTAACCCTGGTGATCCTTATTTCTGGGTTCACATCCATGGTCCTGTTTTTAATTTCAGATTCACCATTACCATTGGCGAGATCAATGCTGTCAGTGTTATTGACCACTGACGGTTGGCCTTCCTTCTTGGTTCTGGGTGGCATCCTCGCAACTTTCAAATTACTTTCAACCCTTCTTCTAGCGCCAAAAATTGTTTGTCAAAATCTGATTAATATTCTTTTTATGTCTCAGTCGACAGGAATAAAGATTGCTGAAAATATGACTGTTTTGATCTGGTGGATAAATGATTCACGCCTTGTTTCAGGACTTCTTTTGAATCAATGAAACCGATGAAAACTTAGGAAATGAAATAAATTGAAGATCAACAAAAGAATTTCTTTTATTAACTTTAAAAGATGATACAAATCGACAGAGTATAAGTCTTGTCGACAGAGATTTATAACTACTCCTAAGATGAACAAAAATGCTAAAGAAATAATGGTAGAGTATTGGGTTGTCTGTCTTCTTTTTGGCATTGGGCTCCTTCTTTATATAACCTGTACGAAATTTGAATTGGCTATTTTTCCCTCCTTGATTCCTTCATAACTGAAATAAGATCTTTAATTGCCCTTTTGTTTACAGGACATATGTTGTTATGTATTCAAATGTATTTGGCAGTTTTTCCTTCTAGAACTTTTTTTACTAAATATTTTCCATTAATCATATTATAGCCGGTTAGTTTTAGGCTTTTTCTTAACAAATACTATAAAAATTAATTGTCCTTTTATTTAGGATAATTAATTTTTATAATGGAATATAAGATTTTTTATCCTTTTATTTAGGATAATTAATTTCCGTAAATTGTATAATTCAGAAATTGGTCTAATCATTAATATGTATTATAAATTATATTATTTTTAAGACCAATTATGATAAATTGATTTATTGATCCCA
>NMUG010006413.1:0-12600 GCA_002855965.1 Monotropa hypopitys | reverse complement strand
CCACAGATTTTTAAAATAAAAATCTAAGTATTAATCCTTAAAAAGTATTACCATAGATTTTTAAAATGAAAATCCGAGTAGTAATCCTTAAAAAGTATCACCATGGATTTTTAAAATGAAAATCCGAGTAGTAATTCTTAAAAAGTATCACCACGGATTTTTGAAATGAAAATCCGAGTAGTAATCATTAAAAAGTATCACCACAGATTTTTGAAATGAAAATCCGAGTAGTAATCCTTAAAAAGTATCACCGCGGATTTTGAAATTTGAGTTTGAAATTTCAAATTCATGATTCAAGATGAGGGTGTCTAGAGAATGAAAATCAAAGCAGTCCTTTCGGGAACTGGAAGTTTGAAGATTAGAGTAACCTTTTCGGGATGGAATTTAGGCCATCAATCTGGACGAAGAAACTATCGAAGATGAATTAGGTGAATGTTCACGTATTTAAGAATTGACGAAGATGAAGTAGATGAATGTTCTCGTATCTAGGAACTAATAAAGATGAATTAGATGAATGTTCCTGTATTTTAGGAACTGGTGAAAATGAAATAGATGAATGTTCGAAAATTTTGTTTGAAGGAAATTTACTTTGAAATTTTGTGATTTGAGATTTTGGAAAATTTGTCTTTGAAATTTTGAACTTTGCATTTGAATATTTTGATTTTGTTTTAAAAAAGTCATTCTAGTTTTCCACTAGAGATCGATGGGCTTCTTTTACTCCTGCGATACATTCTTTGTTTGAGTAGCTGCTTGGTGGGGTTGCTTGTCTCTTGACTGTGTGTGTTGTCCCAGACTTTTTGTTTGCTTTGGTTAGATACTGGATCTCGACGCTGAGTCTTTTCGCTTCAGATTTTATGAGTTGACTCCCATGCTTGAGGAATATCATGTTGTATTGCAGATGAGGCTTTCTTTGCAGATTCTGACTCGTATTTCCCTGGTTAGTGTGTACGGACTGCTTTCTCTGCGTTGATTGGCCTGAAGAGGACTTCATTGGTCGTTGATGATTTTGATGGGATTCTGACTGTTCGGACTAACTTCTTATGGGGATTCTTTGAGGTAAATAGCTCATGAGCATGCGATTGAAATCTTGAGGAGGTCAGTAGGTTTCTTCGTGAGTCTTGAGCATACTCTGGAGGGATCGTGAGATTAGACCTGAGATTTGGGCGACTAGAGAGATTCACTGCAGAATGATTTTGATATTTTGACTGGATTATATTCTGGTTCTTTCGCTGAGATAGAGAACCCGCGTGCCCCATTGCATGACACTCAACGAGATTTGGCCATTGAGAGAGGTATTTACTATCGGAATATTGAAGATTTGCAGTCCTATTTTACTTCATTGGATTATCTGTTTCCCAGAGGCTACACTGACATGATACATCTGTAGATGCTTTGTGGATACTTTGTAGATTGCTGAATGTGGATTGATCAATCACTGAGGATGGTGCCACGATGGTTGCCCATCATCAGAAAATTTGTCAGGTTTTGCTGCATTTACTGAGTGACTCCTTCTCAGAGAGATCTGCAGTGATTTATTCATTGTATTCTGTGTTTGTTTGTTTTCCTATCTTTTGAAATATCAGTGTTTTTTTGTTTTCTCGTATGAATACATTTTCACTACTTATAATTTTATCAAGTAAGCAATATCATATTCATAGACATTTAAACTTCTCTGCTAAGAGTTATTGAATCAACAATTTATGCCAATAAATCAATTAAAATATTTTATGAACAAAGCCTCACCTAATAATCAGAGGACGGAAACCTTCATTCATCCTTTCTTTTCGAAGACAGTTTCATAATCTTAGCACTGAAATGGCAGACTGCTTAACCAAATCGAACTGAATCTTCAGAGAAAGGTGATCTCCCAAAAACCAATTTGCTTATTGATACCTGCTTGGACTCACTACTGCTCTCATATACTCTGGTGCTTCTTTCCTTCTAATGTTGAATTTTTTTTGAACTTTAGCTCTTTTTTCCATTTCTGTCGTAACTTCTTTTTAGGTTGATAGTTACGCCAGATGCTTTTTTTATTTTATCTTTTTGCCACGACCCCCTCTCGAGCTTTGACCGTGCTGGACTTATCCATTTTTTCTATAGTCCCCTTTTAGATTTTGACTATGCTGGATTTTATTTCCCATTTTTTTTGCTATGGTCCCTTTTGGATTTTGACCATACTGGGTTTTTCTATTTTTGTCATAGTTTCTTCTTAGGTTTTAATTATGCTGGATTTGATTTCTCATTATTATTATTTTCATGGCCCCCTCTTGGGTTTTGACCATGCTGGATTTTCCATTTTGCTTTAGCCCTTTTTCAGGTTTTGACTACACCGGAGTTGTTGTTTTTCTTCTTTTTTTTTTGAAAACAATCGAGTTTTAATTTCAGCAAGACAAATCCTTCTTAACCAGGTTTCGAATATTTTGAGCAATTGAGAACACTTCCGTATGAGAATAGAATGATAAAAAAAAAATTTCCAAAGAGTGAGGAAGAGATTTTTTTTCACAGAGTGAGGAAGATGGACTTTTTTTTTTGAATGAGAAATAGAGAATTTTTCGGAGTGAAGAAGAAAGACTTTTTCTTGGAATGAGGAAGAGAGATTTTTTTAGAGTGAGAAAGAGATATTTTTTTCCAGAATTTCCCCTTTTTGCTTTTGTGTAAAAGGGGGAGCGGTTATTTCGATCATTATATGGATATTTTGATGATAATTTTTTTGAACCGCTCTTATCAGAGAAGTGGAGAGAGATAATTTTTTGTAGCTAGAAGGAAGAAATGAAAGTGCTATTTTGCTCAAGATTATATTGGAACGTTGATAAATAGAAAATGTCCTTACTGAAGCTAAAATTTAAATTATTGTGAATTGTATGAGCCGCTACTAATCAGACATAGTAGAGCTATAAACATGTCGGTGCTGTGGACATTCTTGTCTATCTATTTCTGACAAGATGATCGCTCTACTAAATAACATCTTTGCGACGATGAATGGACCTTGATAGTTGGGGGAGAACTTCCCATCGGCTTCTTCTTGTACTGGCAGAAATTTCTTCAAGACCAGATTATTTTGTTGTTTCTGATGAAGTGCGTTATGACCCATTTGGTGAAGCAGTCGATAGCAATTAATATGAATCGATGACCGTTTGAGACTTTGGGATGGATTATTCTGATGATGTCAAAGCCTCACGCTGAGAATGGCAAAGGGGCGACCATGACTTGAAGCTCTTTGACAGTGCTCACAAGATATCCCCATGAATTTGGCTTTTTTGGCATTTCTTGATATACCCAATACGCTGAATTTTTCTTGATAAGATGTGACCACTCATGTGTGGGCCACATGTTCCATCATGTACTTCCATTTTCTTTGATCTTCTGACTCCATTCTGGTCGGAGTCGTCTCTGTTTTTGTTTAACCAGCCTAATAGACGTAACTATAGGTCAGTTCAAGTACTGAGTTCGAGCATATCCTCATATGACTTAAGCAAAGATGTCTTGGTAAGCTCGGAGTAGTATGTATATAAGTGGATCCTGATTTTAACTTCCTTGGGCGTCTCTACAGTCCCCAAGTTAATGGTTTCTATTTCCTTGACGTTAGAAGTTTTCTAACTTGTGTTTTATAGATCCTGTCTCTAATTTCCTCCAGAATTTTTTCATCGGTACCATCAGTCAACCTCTATTCTCATCATATCATAATCCAATTCGGTGTCGAAGTCATGCTCTTCGAGTGCTAAGATTATTGTATCGCTTGAATTGAAAAGATAAACTTTTGGATTCCTGAAAAATGAATTTTGTTTTTGTCAATATTTTTGGCATTTTTATTTTAGCAGAAATGAATAAATAAACAGAATACACAAAAGCTTCTTTGATAATCATAATAGAATAATGAAAAGATATATTTTATAAGTACGAAAGGAAACACACATATTTTATTAGATAGAAACTTTAACAAAATACAAAATAACAATTTCGCTGATTGCCGCGTTTACCAAAACGTATGGGCTTTGTGAACTGGGTATGGCATCCAATTATGCATTTTCTCCATTGGATGTGCGGGGTGGATGGTATTTTGCATGTTTTTTATTCAGAGATGGAGGGTCAATTGTGGCAATTTGCAATTTGCCAAACATTTGTAACAATCCTTCGATAGAGTCATCTTCTTTCCGATGTAATATTTCTATGAGTGAGAGTTCTTCAGAAGTCATATTCACTCCTTGGTGGTTCGGGAGTGGGTTGTTTGTGACATTGGGTGGTGGTCTTGTATCCTCTAAATTTATTGCCCCGGTATCGATAAGGTCTTGCACTTTGTATTTCAGGCTCCTACAAGTTTCGGTGCTATGGCCAACTTGGTTAGAGTGAAGTGCCTGAAGCAGCGGATGAGCGATTGTCGGATCGGCATCCACATTGTCTGACCTCAGAACAGGCAACCCATAATATTTCTTAAACTTGGGAGCCCAGGGTTCGGATGCACCCAGTATTGACGGACTTGTAAGCGCAACCCGAGCATCATCATATCTGATCCCCTCTGGCACCCCTTCAAATTCGAGGGGCTCCTCCTTCACCTCAAGTGATTCTAAAGGAGTTCCACCAACCAGAATGCTTGCAGGAGGCCTCCGACGCAGTAGCAGGTGGGACATCCATTCCGAGTCCTTCGGTACCCCCTCTCACGGTCGACGAAGGTCCCCCCACAAAATATTAAAAAAGGTCGGGTCTCTTCCGCATAGGTGCACGCCCATGGGGATCTGCAGCTGCTTTTCTCTTTCCCCTGGACTTCCGGTCCTCCAGGAAGCTTTGGTACGTTGGCTCATACCCCAACAGAGAGGGAGCATCCCTTCCCCCGCACCTCATTAATGCGGCAATCCGTTCATCCGAAGCATCTTTTCTCAAGGCCTTCGAAATCTTGGGGACATCTGCACAGGAAATGAAAGTTTTCAGAGAGAGCAGGGGCTCCCAAGCATTTGGGAGTAGAAAAGGATAGGGCTTACAACTTGGGTCGCCCGGCATCGTCCGGCAACCTCGAGATGATATCCTCATAGGGCTTGCGAGCGAAGAGAAAATATCCCTCGGATGTCTTATTACGTGAAATAGAAAATCCACCGATCGAACAAAAGACAACTCAAATCTGTCTGATCTACGCGCTACCGGTTATGCCTAAAAACCTGTAACCGGTTACGCAACTGCAGAACCTAATGAAAAACTAAGTTTCTGAATTAAATCCTAACTGCCCTTCTCACTTATATGACCCAAAATTAAACCATATATGCACCAACTATTTTAGCTTGCAATTATAAACTAAAATTGCATTAAAATAAATTACACACGAGTTTTCTAAGTCGGGTCTTACAGGATAAGTTCGCCGATAATATCCGTTTGACTATAATACGTTATAGTATTTGGGTGCGAGAACCCCTACTATACCGAATTATAATCCGGAAGAAGTATGTACCGGGACTTTCCTAAAAGAATAATAACCTGAAAATTGAAAGGAAAACTCACCGAAATTTATTGATTAAATTTCGGCAGAGCTTCTGCTAGGACGGGCTTCTTCCCTCTCTTTTCATTGGCGAATACTTGGACATTTATGAGCAAGTCTTTTGATTGTTTTAGTTTGACAACTTTATTAAGTTCTTGTTTTAAGTAATTAAAGTTTTGATTTTATTTCATTCCTTAATCTATTTTGTGGCATTCTTCTATTCTTCTCCTTTTGTTTTTGTTTCTATGCCACGTGAGTAGTATTATAGGCATGGCCTGGGGTGATTCTCATCTCGTGGTTCGGATTATTGAATGTTCTCTCCATTCTTATTGATTATATGGATATTCATAACCGAAAGTGAATCATATGTCTAGCGAATCCTAGAGATTCGAAAATCTTTGGTCATGGGTAGACAATGAACATTAGCACCCATGGTTATTAGAATATAATTCATAAGTGTTCAGTAGATTGCTCAGTGACAATCTCTTTTGTGAATGAATATCCGTGCATATGATTTTAGAGCGAACATGAAGTCACCAAAATATTAGGTGGTGTAAAAACCCTAGACCTAGCCTCCTTTAGTAATTGTTTATCTTAAATTAGAAGTAGCATTTCATAATCAACCCAATCAAAATCCTCAAGGCTATCATGTCAAAACCATTCATCGATTTACCCTTCAACTCACTTTCAACCAAGCTTTCCTGTGGATTCGACCCGGTCTTACCGGGTACTGTGCTTGTGCGACAATTTCCCTATGCTTGGGGAAGGACTTTTGATATACAACAAAAACCAGCAAGCACCATGGCATGTTAGGCAAAAGGCATGGAAACGTGGCATTCAGACGGTGGTTCGGAAAGCACTCACTACTGGAGCACAACAGACACAACTGGACTAGAAAGTTATGATGCACTCCGGATGTAGCAGGAATCACGGAGGATTGCACATATCTCGTCGGTCGAACAGATATCGCGGGAGCATATAGTCCCAGGAATCATTTTGGATATCCCAGGAGAAGGGTATCTTACCTTATCCGGAAGATGAAAAAACCTATAAATACACAACTCAACCCATTGGAAGAGGTTCATAAACCCTCTCTCTCTATCTATCTCTATCTCTCAAAGCTCTTTTTTCCTCTTCCTCTGCTCGAATTGTTCCTCAGTTAGACATCAGAGGGCCCTCCGGCGGTCGGCGTCGGGCAACACTAATGGTGTATTGTTTTGTAGGCACCATAAGGTAGGAGGACTCAACATTAATCGGATCAAGGGAGGATCAATTCCAAGCTTTAAGCCCCGGCACTTACAATTGGAGACTCTACTGGGGAAGAGCTCCATTGATTCAGTTCAGACCTTGGTCCAACAACTTTTTCTATGACTTCCACCATGTTACCAGAAGAAACTAGTCTGTAGCAGAAAAATCCAGAGGGTGTTATGACCCTTTTGGATGTTGAAGGAATAACCCACATCTAGATGTGCCAGTAGGAAGCATAGTTGGGGGAACGGTTGTGCTGGACAGACCTCTGAAGGATCAAGACTCAAAGGCCATCATCCGAATGCTGGAGGACCAGATCGACAAGAAGGACGCTATCATCCTTGCCATCCAAGAGGATGTTCTGTGACTAAAAGCTAAGCTATAAGCCTGGGAAGCTCATATATCGGGTTGGTCAAGAGAAAGGTGGTCCAGGTACCGGACACCTTCTCCTGACAAAAGAGAGCACCACCACTAATGTGCTCCGATACGAGAAAGTCTGGGAGACCAGACTCAGCCACGTGATCCGGAGAAGGAAAGACAGAGAAAGGGAAGGGCCTATCTTCGCCATGATACTAGAAGGAGGAACAGAACCCTAACCGAACCTTAGCACTATAATGCCTGGGCAACAACAACGATCTGGTTCATTGGTCTAGTGCAAAATAGGAACCAAATCGGATCAGCAGCGACACAGTCTCCCATGAAAGTCAGTATGAGAGGTAGGAAAGGAAGAATAAGGGTCAATACAATGATAGTATAGATAAACATCACGCATCGATTCACTCCCAGTCACATTGCAGAGACCGGATCAATCGTCATGACGACCTATGAGAAAGGTTAGAAGCCAGAAGGAGAGAAGACTGGACTAACTCCTTCCGGGCAGACTAGATCCATGTCCAGTTGATCTCATCTCCCTTTTCTCTAGCCATGAACTCATTTCGGCCACCCTTAAGCTTCATCGCCCCAAAGTTTAAAAAATATGAGCACTTTTGATGCCTATGTGCACCTTGTGCACTTTCGACATATGATGTCTCTCTACATCACAGAGGATGAACTCCTCTGCAAGGTCTTCCCTTCCAGCTTCAGGGACTTTGGGCTCATCTGGTTCGACAAGCTATCAGAGTAGTCCATCAACTCCTTTTGTGACCTGTCTCAAGTCTTCTTAGCCTGATTCATAACCAACAACAAGCAAAAGAAAAAGGTGGATGCACTCTCGGTCCTTCAGATGGAGAAGGGTGAGTCCCTATAGAAGTATGATGCCCGGTACTGGGAGGTTTACAATGAGATACAAGGATGATCTCTGGGCACATCCATCCTCTTATTCAAGATGGGATTGGATCCCATAAGCCGGCTATTTGAAGACCTGACTCTCTCCAGTTCAGCAGACATGGATGACCTCATGTCCCGGGTTGAGAAGCATTGTCGAGTTGAGGAAGCCCAGATCAAACGGATCAAAGCTGAGCCTAGCATTGGTTCTAAACCTGGACCAATGAGTGAGAATGCGCCCCGATAAGTCAACAACGTCAAAGCCAAGGAGGAAAAGTCCCTCGTCCAAAGGAGTTTGCAGCAAACCCGGACGATCTTCAAAATCTCAATCTATGAGTTGCTCCGGAAAATAGATAAGGATGACTTCTTCCGATATCTGCCCAAAATCATGGGGGAGTCAAGGGGGAATAATGCTTTAATGTGGTGCTCCTATTACCGGGATAGGGGAACCTAACAACTTGGTACAAGGCATTCCTGGAGGAACATGTGGAAGCAAGGAGGCTCCGAGAATTCATCGACGAGGAAAGTACAATTGTCGGACCACTACGGCCTCCTTCCTAGAACAATGAGGAGGTGGTCTGGGTCATCAAAGTCATACATGGGATGATGGATGAGGATGTCAAATACAAAAATAAGGAAGAGATCTGGTTGGGTCATATCGGACAGATGGCGATGAATGTAGGAATGGCGCTGAAGCGACAAAGACTACAGCTGGCTAGAAACTGGCAGATTACCTTCTTAGATAAGGATCTGGAAAGGGTCCAACTACCACACAACAATGTTCTGGTCGTGAGTCTGCATCTCAGCAATTGCTTGGTCTGGAGAATTCTCGCTAGTCTGGGTAGTTCGGCGGATGACATGTACTACCCACTATTCAATCAGTTGGGCCTTTCAAACGATGAGTTGGTCCCATCCGAAGTCCCACTGGTCGGATTCAACTTAGCTCTGGTATGGCCTCTTGGCAGGGTCAAGATGCCAGTAATAGTTGGGAGCAAGATGGTTGAGACAGATTTTGTCCTTGTAGACATCCCTAGCCCATACAATACCATTTTAGGTTGAAACTAGCTGCACCGGGTGGAAGAAATTTCCTTGACCTATTTACAGGTTATACAGTTCAATGGCCCTAACAAACAAGAAAATATTTGCAGAGACCAGATGGCCTCCAAGAGGTGTTATATGGCAGCCGTGAAGATAAGATGACCCCAACTCAAGTTCATTGGATGGAAATCCCAGATTCTCCGGTACTAAAAGATGTCGATACTGAAGCATTAGAGAAATTAGTGGAAAACTTGATCAGTGTTCCAGTTGAAGAAGGCAGTCAATGCTTCTTCCATATTAAGTTGGACATACCAAAACAACAGCAAGAAGAGATGTTCCAGTCTTTAAAGTCCAACGTCAAAATATTTGTGTGGATGTCCAACGAGATGACGGAAATTAGTCTGGATCTCATCTGCCACTGGTTCAACATCAATCCTGCCTCTCGGTCTATAGTGTAGAAAGCTCGATGTTCGGAAACAATTCATATAGAGGTAGTGATTGAGGAAGTGGGTCGTCTTCTTGAGACAAAGGCGATCCAAAAAGTTCAGTACCCGATGTGGCTCACCAATACAATGGTGGTAAAAACAACAATAGTAAGTTTCGAGTATGTGTCGATTACACAAATATGAATGATGCATGTTCCAAGGATTCATTCCCTCTTCCCTAGATCGACCAACTAGTGGATACAATGTCTAGACATGCCTGACTCAACTTCATGGATGCATACTAGGGTTATCACCAGATTACCAGGTATCCTTCCAACGCAGAAAAGACGGCATTCATTTCTCCTAAGGGTCTATATTGCTACCAAGTAATTACCTTCGGGCTCAAGAATGTCGGAGCTACTTATCAATGGATGGTCACGACCATGTTCCATAACCATATTGTCCGGACCATAGAGGCTTATATCGACGACATGGTAGTCAAGAGCAAGAAAGAGAGACCATCTGGCTGACTTCCAACAGGTGTTCAATGTACTAAAGAAGCACCGAATCAAGCCTAATGCTGAGAACTATGCTTTTAGAGTGAGATCTGGTCGATTTTTCGGCCATCTTGTTACCCAGAGGGGCATTGAGGCATATCCAAACTAGATTACCGCAGTCTAGAACCTACAGGCACCCTAGACCATCAAGGAAGTGCAAAAGTTGACAAGAATGGCCACAACACTAAACAGTTTTATCAACTGGTCTTTGGACAAGTTTCGTCCATTTTTCAACATCCTTAGGAAGCACAGTCGGTGCATCTTCCAATGGACCAAAGAGTTAGGCCAAGCTTTGGCCGAACTAAAGCAATACTTCACTGAGGCACCTCTGCTCACCGCCTCACGGGAGCATGAGGAGTTATTCATCTACTTGGTTGTTTCTCAGCATTCAGTTAGTTCGATCTTAGTACGAAAGGAAGGACATCACCATGTTCTGGTTTATTATTCCAACAAGACACTCCTAGACGTCAAAACACGGTACTTGCCCTTAGAGAAGTTGGACCTAGCACTTGTTTCTGTCTCAAGGAAGATGGCACCGTACCTCCAGGCATACACTATTGTGGTCCTGACAGAGTACCCCTTTAGAATTTTGCTATGAAAGGCCGACCTTTCAAACCGGATCTCAAAATGGATAGTAGAACTAGCAAACTTCAACATCTAGTATCAACTCCGAACCTCCATCAAGGCACATGTACTCACAGACTTCGTGGTTATATTCTCCTCCAGGTCTACAGAGGTAGATCTGGCGTTGATTCGAACAAATAGGTTAGTCTGAAAGAATCTTGGTAGATGTTCAGTGACAATAGCTTGAGGCTCTATGTCGATGGAACATCGAACAATCGAGGAGCCAGAGCATGGGTAGTATTGATATCCCTATGTGGGACAGTCCATGAGCATGTAATCTGACTGGAATTCTCGGCCTCCAACAATGAGGCAGAGTACAAAGAACTATTGGTCGGGCTCTAGATAGCAATTGGTCTGGGCACCAAGGAAGTAATTAGCTTCAGCGATTCATAGCTGGTGTTGAACCAGTTGACCAGAGAATATGAGATCTGGGACTACAAGATGGACTGGTATGTCCGACAAGCTAAGGGGTGGTAAGAAATTTCATAAGGTTCACCCTATAGTAGGTGGGTTGGGAAGCCACTGCACATGCTGATGCATTGGTAGGACTCGCATCGTCTATGGATTCTGAATCTACCAGGATCATTACTGTCAGTACATGCCAACGGCCAACCATTGAGCCAGAGGATAAAAAGGAAATCGTGAACGTCAACTTAGAACCTAGCTAGATGGACCCCATTGTAGCATTCCTAAGAGATGACATCCTTCCAACTAACAAGTGATGGGTTCACTAGATCGAGCATAAGGCATCCTGGTACTGGCTCTCACCAAAGCACAAACTTTACAAGCGGTTCTTCACCGGACCGTACCTCTATTGTGTATACCCCAACATGGTGCAGACCATCCTATCCATGCTGGGAGCTGTGGATGTCATTCTGAAGGGAGATCCTTGGTCTACAGAGCCATTACACAATGGTACTACTGGTCTACAATACATTTGGATGAGAGGGACATGGTCCAAAAATGTGACAGATGTCAAAAGTATGCCCCAGTTATTCATCAACCAATCATAGATCTACAGCCCCTGGTCATTTTCTCGATGGGGGACATTGTGGTGAAACTATTGGTTGCTCCCGACAGATTTAAGTACCTAATCACAGCCACAGACTACTTCACAAAATAGGTTGAGGCCAAGCCACTGGTCACCCTCGAGGATATGAATGTCAAATGCTTCGTTTGGCGCAACATTGTCACTCGAGTCGGAATTACATATGCCTTTGCCTTGGAAAACAGAACACAGTTTGTCGGGAGCTTGTTCACAAACTTTTGCACAGAGTATGGAATCAGGTTCTTCAACTCAACCTCTAGAGCAACAGCCAGACCGAAGCATCAAACAAGACAGTGCAGTCTGACATCAAGAAGAGATTGGTTGCAGCACGGGGAAAGTGGGCCGAGCAACTCTATCATGTGCTATGTGCCTACCGGACTATTCCTAGATGGCCTACCGGATAAACACCATTCTCATTGGCTTTCGACATCGAGGCCATCATACCTCTGGAGTCCAGATTATCAACAATCCAGACTAAACACTTAAATCCAGAGCAGAATGACCAAGCAACGACCAAAGACCTTGACCTGGCTAAAGAGAAAAAGGACGGAGCCTAGATCAAGTTAACAGCATGCCAACAGGGAGTGGCCCAGAGCTACAACCGGACCATACAGATCTGAACATTCAAACCAGATGATCTCGTACTCCAAAGAGATGTTGGAGCTCACAAGAAGAAGAAAAAAGCTTAGTCCCAATTAGGAAGGACCATACTGGGTCACAGACATCATTAGTTTGGGGTCTTATAGGCTGGCAGATCTAGACGGTTGGAAGATTCCAAGACCGTGAAATGCACAGAACCTACGGAAGTACTACAACTAAGAGAATTTTTTTTAATCTTCTACGTGTAGTGCTCTGACCCATTATTGGCTGGTTTTTTAGAGTCTTCTTTTATTCACCGACCCATTATTGGGAGTGTTCTGGCTAGGGTTGTTCATC
>NMUG010006412.1:0-12604 GCA_002855965.1 Monotropa hypopitys | reverse complement strand
TAATAAGTAAACTAGCATAAACCAGTTTATAAATTATTTTCTCGATCTAATATATTCGACTACTTAATTCGACAGCAATTCGGATCATAGAAAATAATTATTAAAATATTTTTAATTTTTATAATTCCAAAAGAAATATCAAGTAATTCGGCGAAGCCAACATACAAGTTATTTCTTTGGTTATAATATTGTGGTTACTTAATTTTGCCGAGAGATTCAGATACCAAAGAATTGATTATTTAAATATTTTTTATTTTTAAATTCCAAATGAGATATCAAGTAATCCGGCGAAGCCGACTTACAAGTTATTTCTTCAGATCTGAATTTAGTGGTTACTTAATTTCACCGAGAGATTTAGATACCAAGATATTGATTATTTAAATATTTTTTATTTTTTAAATTCCAAAAGAAATATCAAGTAATCCAGTGAAGCCGACTTACAAGTTATTTCTTCGGTTCTGAATCTGGTGGCTACTTAATTTCTCCGAGAAATTCAGATACCAAGGAATTAATTATTTTAATGTTTTATTTTTAAATTTCAAAAGAAATATCAAGTAATCTCGCAAAGTTGACTTACAAGTTATTTCTTCGGATCTGAATCTTGTGTTTATATAATTTTGCCGAGAGATTCAGATACCAATGTATTGATTATTTGAAAATTTTTATTTTAAATTCCAAAAGAAATATCAAGTAAACTGCCAACTTAGAAGTTATTTCTTCGGAACTGAATCTGGTGGTTACCAAAAATTTCGGTTCCGGTCGGTCCAAAATTTGCACTGTTCAATTTCGGTTTTCAACATATTTTTTTTAGTTAATCGGTTCGGTTTCGGTTTATTCTTTTTTACATGAACCGGACCGACCCGGACCGAATGGCTTGGGCTAGCAAAGAAAGTCCTAAAATTAGTATTACTTACTCTTACACTTCAATAAGTAAGCCCAATCCAAAACTAATTTACATGTGGAATGCACACACATGCTAGTTTTTTGGTTTAATTGTTCCATGCAAACACATTTTCTGTTCACTGCATGAATGCACACATCCAATTAAAAATATGCTTGATAATATGCTTGATAACAGGTTTTTTAGACAATATGCTTGATAAAAATATGTCTTTTCAGTTTTTTAGAATTTTTGGACAATATGTGTTCTTTACAATAAAAATCAAGGGAAGGGTTCTTTAAAATTTAAGGTTATTTATAAATTTAGTATCAATTAAATTTCTGACTTAAAGTAGCTATTTAAAATTCTCATTTACAATTAATTTAGACTCATTCAATAGGAAATGAATCCCAATAAACTGGTTTCTGTTGTAAGCCCATTTAAAATGATTTTTTTTAAAAAAAATCTGGGCCAAGTCAGGCCCAGTTCGGGAAAACCGAAAAAACCGAAAACCCAAAAAAACCGAAAATAACCGAAACCGAAAATAACCGAGATATTTTCTGACCGGGATCGGTTTATATGTGGTGCACCCCGAACCGATCGGTTTCGGTCTGAAATTTCGAAAACCGACCGAAAACCGAACCGATTACACCCCTAAGAAATGTCAAGTAATCCGACGAAGCCGACTTACAAGTTATTTCTTCGGATCTGAATCTAGTAGTTACTTAATTTTTGATAGGGCTTGGTTTTAATGATGTCTTAACACATTACCAATTGTTCTTATATGTCTAAAGGTGTTTATGTGTAATTCAAGAAAATCAATGCACCTAAGTTAGAGAAGTGATAATCATTGAATAAAAGGTGTCATATGGCCAATCTAAGAAGATCAGATTAATTCTCTAGATCCTCAAGTGTCTCAAACATGTATTCCCGGTAATAAGAACGTGGATTCCGGGTGCAATGAGCAAGAAAAATTAAATTTGAAAATCTACCAGGGACCGGCCTAAGGACCGGCGTAGAGACCGGATCCACCGGTGCCTTAGCCAGTGCGTCTATCGGTGTATCTATCGGTCTGCATAATTTCGGATTTTGATTTTGAATTCAATCTGGTTGGGCTATAGGAAGTCAAAGGATCTGGAAACTTAAAACCAAGTAAATTTAGCATCATTCCCAGGTCATTTCATATTTAAAAAATCAAATTTGATTTAAGTCAATAGTTTGCCGAAATAAGACTCTATCTGGGTTCTTAGACAGAAAGCAAAATTGCCCCTTTCATGCTCTCGACTGAGCCATCTGATATGGGCAGTCTGAAGGTGTCCTTGTGTAATGTCCCTTTCAACATTATCTATTCTAGTTGGCTGTACCTATTTCCTTCAAATGGAACCCCTCCTTCTCTAATAACCACTCCCTTTTGGGGGACTGGGACGCCCATGAGTGTGGCAATGTCAGCATCTTTGTCCTCAGTCCTTCTTCTTTTGATAGGATGCTTGGGGAGCACAGGGACAGTCTTGTGCTGTTATTTCGACATATCTATAGGCATTGGAATAGCAAGATCAGAACTCTACATAGCTAGAATAGATAATGTTGCAAAACATCCTTACCTCTTTCAAGGGTGAGGGCTTTGTTCCCAACCTCAAGACCCAAGAGGTGAGCAGCTAAGGACTCCAAGGACACTAGGAGGGAGTATTTGTGAACAAGATGACTATGATCCTTTAAAATCTCTTCTCTCTTCTTGTCTGAAATGTTCACACGCTCCCGACCTGAAAGAGTGATAGATGAGAAAGAACAGAGTTAGAACATAGTTTAGAAGGAGGATATTCCGACAAGGAACAATTCGGAAAGATCAAAAGCTCACTTTCAACGGAAGGGAAGCCCAATTGACTATAGATATGAAAGCTATTCTTCTCTTCCCAAGAAGTAAACTCCCAATCCGGACCTCCGACAAAGAAAAAATTGTCCTTCCAAGACTTGTTCGACAAATGGAGGTCCTTAATCAAATCCTCCCTCTTGTCCCGTTTAGAAAAGTACCACCATCCATGGGTCATAGGACTTTCTTTTAGACTGAAAAGATGAAAAACTCTCAAAGACATAGGGAATTTTCCACCAGAGGAGGCATTCCACAACACCGCACCCCCGATTAGAGTCCTCCAAGTGTTAGGGGTCAGCTGAGCAGGTGCAAGCCAGAAATGTGCTAAAACGTCCCTACCTATAGAAGGAATGGGGATATGTAATCTCCCCTCTAAAGCCCCCAGATAGATGCAGGCCTCATCAGAGATACTAGAGCAAGCACTCTCGCCCTTTCGAGGGACCCAAAGTGACACATGGTTAGGAATATCATACTTATCTCTAATCAACTCCAAGTCAGAAGCCGAAATAGAAGACTGGTAATTCCAGGCCTCGTCTTTAGGCCGAGAATTTTTGATAGGGCGAGCAACTATAGGCTCTTCCCTTCAATCCAGCAATCTCGTGGCTTCTCAACGGATGAGAGGAGCAACATCTACATCCGTTTCAACATCCTCGACTAAGAAAGGAGGGGTAACAACTCTTTTACTGGAACTAGCCATAAATGATTTCAGAATTGACTCGGGAAAAGAAAGAGACAAGATGGACAGAGGGATGGAGAGTAAGGCATACCTTGAGAGGACCTACGAATCCTTAGTCTCAGAAATCAAATCACATGATAAGAACAAGGTGAAGAACGCAATGGGCGGTTGCGGACGGATGCGGACGGATGCAGGGTAAAAGAACTTCGATCAATCCAAATCCCCCCTCTATAATATAAGAAGGCTGATGGCTGAGATTGAGGGGAAAGTTTTGGGAGTTGTGTCGAGGTCACGATGAATGACACGTGGCATTAGGCATTTAATGCGCACTCATCCCAAGAAAAGGGAATCACCATTTACAAAGGTTAAGTGTTTCCAGCCTCCTAGACTGGCCAGGAGCCTGGGAATAGGGGAGCAGCTCATAAGGGAAATATTCCACCAGGTTAGCTCAGACTTGACCACCAGGCGACAGCTCGGTGATAACCAGGTCAGCCCAACTACAAGCTCGGCTATGCAGATCTACAGACGATGAGGCTGCTACATAACGGTCAAGAGGATTCTAGTATGAAGGCTGACAAGGAAGACCCTATCAAAGGGGATATAACCAAACCCCCGAGATATCAGCTGTGAATGGCAGAACGGATCCATGCGGTTAAGGGAACTTCCTTTCAAATGGATAACAAGGAAGGAAAGGGAGATACGCTCTCAGGAATCTCGGACCCAAATAGTTAGGGTTTTGGAGTGGCCGGATACAGGTATATAAACATAAAGATGGTAAACAATAGAGGTACATGTGTATTCAATTCACCAACACTTTGTATCCTTTTCCACTCGCTCAACCAAACACTTATTTGATCGTCAGAAGCGGTTCGGACAAACTACCACAACCGTGTGTTCTCTGAATCGTGGTTTTGCAAGTCAATCCAGAGCAAGGAGGAATGCCAGTTACTAGTTCCGAGTCATCACAAGACAAGGCAAGTTGTTCAAGGAAATTGATTCATCAGTAAACATTTGCATAAAAAATATTTAAAGCATTAGATTTTATATCCCATAGTGTATGAGTTAGTGACGTTATGTTCCAAGTAAATCTCCCACTAATTAATCACCAAAAGTTGTAATTTTTTTCAAATGATAGATTTTTGCCAAAAATAATTTTCTTCACCCTTACTGAATGAGAATGCACATTACTCTCATTCTCATTGATTGATATAATATATCTTCTACCAAAAAGTAATCTCATTATATCAAAAAACTATATTGTATTAACTCATTTTCACACTCTCAATCAATAAGAGTGCGTGTAATATTCATCCGATGATAAACAAAAATGCATTCCTTTCTTATGCACATTGCCCTCATTTTTTGTATTCTTTTTATTTGTTTTACTATCAAAAAAAATCCAAGAAACAATTGCAAGAAAAAATATAATCAATTTCTAATTTTTAAAAGAATGTAAAGAATTAGTGTAAATATGACACCCCCAACTTTTATTTGTGCATCCGTCACTGCCAAGAAGCTTACCATATATCGAACCAAATCCACTTAGTATGACTTAATGGTTGGATCTTAATAGTGGACGAACAAACCAGAGAAGTCGTTGTGGACTGCAGAACAAACCTTTGGGTTTCAGGTCGATTCCTAGTCAAAAGACTGGCTTAGGAGAGGCATCATCAAGTACACTCACCAGCAACAACCGGATTGACTCTATCAAAAAATGATGTATCCCACCATTGAGGGGCCCATCACTGCCGCCACCCAGAAGCACGTGACAGAGTAAATCTCGGCCTTTCCAAATGGTCCCTAGGTACGTGGCCTTGTCTGTACACTTAGGTACACAAGGGTAATCTCTGGTCACCGCCAGGATTCGAGCCCCGAACCTAAGCGAGGTTGAGTCTAATCAGTCACGCTCTGCTACCATCTAGGATACACCCGTGGGTGTTCCGGATCATCTCTTTATCGATGGACCAAATCGAGGAGAGATAATCGAATTTGTCAGCAGGTACGCCCATTATATGGATCGGATTGATAGCATCCAGACTAATGGTAATGACTCATATAAGAGTGGTGCTACTAACACATCATAGTGTATATCATTTTGTACATCACTGTGATATGACACACTGTTATTGGTTGAACACACACAATTGCGACATCGTTTTATGGATTCAGCCAATCAAAGTGTGTCACATCACAGTAATATACAAAATGATGTACACTGTGATGTGTTACTAGCAGTTTTGCTCATATAATAGTAGAACATCACACGACACCACCATTAAATGCTTCATTTCCAAGGCCATTGCTTAAGAACCCCATGGGTCTCATAACATTTTGTGGGTCCCATAACATTTTTTTACCAAAATAGAGTTGTGATATTGTTGTGTTCCTAGCATTTTCTTGTGGCATATATGGTTTAAATGGCATGAATGGGAGGACACAGTGAGTCAGCAGACTATGGATTCATAAAAAATGGATTCAAATTCAGATTTAAACCGAGAAGTCAACTATGTCAAACCATACATTTTTGCAGAGTTAAGCTATTATTGTGGTAACCGAACCAAATGGACTTTCATATCAGGCCAAATGGAGAATCTTTTTCCCCATTGGGAATGAGGCTAATCGTCCCAATTGGGAGTCAGGCCCTATAATGGGAAGATAGTCCATAAGCACAAGGCACTGATGGACCGAATTACTCTGGGTTTGTTAGGTGGCCGGATTAAAGCCACCCACTGGGCCATATCCGATATGCCAGACTAATAGGTTACAACAGTATATGTATGTCCAAGTAAACTATTGTCGATTTGGCAGTATTGGGCCAAATTGGATCACCCAGTAAGAAGACAAGTCCAGGGCTGGTCAAACAAGTAGGATAATGGGCTCCGGAGCACGTGCACAACACCATACTAGGAAACTGATACTGATCTCTTTGGTGGTAAAAGCATTGGTATCAGATCGAATCTCAGGGACAGAGTACGATAGATGGTCATCAAGGCCTACCAAGGCAGTTCAATGTGTGGAGCTATTTAGGAAAATCCCGAAAATCTCGTTAGATAGTCGGGCAAGAATCATTTGGAGCATTGGAGAATCAATCCTGGGAACCATATTGGAAAGACAGGCCTAGAAAAAGGGACCCTAAACTGATAGAAAAGGTACATGTAATTCCGTGCATTCAAATCATTTCGTGAACCATTTCGTGCTTGTTCTCTCATCTCTCTCATACTTACTCTAGGATAGAGGAGTCTTCTGGAAGGTGGCCGCTGGGCAGAGAACTATTGCTGAGATGTGGAGAACCTCAGGCGAAAGGGGAGTTTTCCAATCACGGGAAGAACATGAGGAATCTTGGTTTCAGCACCCACAAAGACAACCTAAAATCTTCTACAATAGAAAAAAAGAGCATAGATAGAAATTCAAAGACACTTCTAGTGTTGCCACTCACAAAAACATAATCTATCCATCGGCCTTTTGTTTTCTTAAAAAAACACAAACCACAAAACAGGATCAAAAGTTACAAAAAGAAAAGAAGCAAAAACCCAACTCACAACCACCCCTAATCCTCGCCTGTCTGTGGGTGGGATTGATGTAGGACGGGTCTGTCCTAACTTGTATTACGCAGCGAAAAGGGAAATGGAAGGTGATGGCCGGTTCAGGTAAGCTGAATTCGATGTGGGAGTGGACGGATTTTGAATAAAATCTGGTAGAGGTGGACGGTCTAGCAACGTAGAGTCGTAAATCTGAGGGGAAGACGAGACAACAACGTGTCTCGGTAGAGGGCGACAAAATCCACCGAAGCCTAACGGAATCCACTGGACGAAGGAGTCCACCTTCGGTCTGTGATAGAGAGAGATGCAGCTATGTCAAAATAAAATGTATTGATTGATAAAAAAATCGATTATCCAATTACAAACGAGAGCTTATATACTAAAACGCTAAGAAAAAAATACAATATTATTCATAACTTTACATGCTAAAATACTAAAATGATCTCAATCCTAATCATTGCACTCATAATAACCTCTGACAGTTAATCATGGCAACCATAATAACCTCTGACAGATCGTACAGTCCTCCAAATTGAAAATATGACGTGGCATTGAAAAGTGATCCTCAAAACGTTCTGTGATGCCAGTCACGTTTGATACGTCGGGCTGCTCGGCTGTCCAGACGGTAGTACAGCAGGGGTATTGGACAGCTCGACGGAGTGGTTGCTCGGGAGAGGGACTGTTCGGGAAGAGTGCTCCTGCTCGGCAGAGCGGCAGCTCAGGAGAGTACTCATGCTCATCAGAGTGGCTGCTCGGTAGAGTGACAGATCAGTCGAGTGCTTCTGTACGACAGAGTGGCTCCTCGGTAGAGAGGTAGAGAGGAAGAGTGGCTGCTCGAGAGAGTGGCAGCTTGGGGAGGGTAGTGTGGCAGGGTGTTGGCTGGTCGAAGGGAGGTTGGTAGTTCGACATCTGTCAGATGAGGACCAAAGGGTAAGGTCCCTGGAGCTTTCTATCTAGCACGAACAAGTCTTTTCGTCTGATGCTTGGTAGTTGACCCCTTTGTTGTTCAATGTGGGCTGAGTCTTCTTCCTCTGTCAGCTTGACCGGCCTCTGTCCCTCATCAGGGATCATACTCAATCTCCATCTTTCGATCACACAAACTCGGATCGTCAAGATTTAAGAACTAGTATATGCTTGTTTGCATGTGGGGTCAACACTCAAACACCTTATTTTGACCACACAAACTCATATTTGCAGCTCAAACTGCTACTATCCACCACTCATAAAACCCAATCTTCCCCAAAAATCTACTCATGCAACCGACCCGTTGTTGCTGCCGTTGCAAACTCTGAACGACCCGAGAACTTTCCTCCAAAATTACACCTAATATAAAAACCACCAACTCAAACAACACAAACACATGGAGAAGAAAAAAACACAAGCAAAAACATAAATTGAAAACCACAACTTCAACCCTAAAAATGAAAATCAAATCAAAAACCTGACCAAACCCAAGTTGGAAACCCTGAATGCAAATCAAACCATAAACTGTCGAGTCCAGTTCTTCTCTAATTTCCATAGCATTGACAATCCTTCAATGCTACTCTAAAAATGTGACATGTGGCACCTAACACATCCAAAGGTTAAGATTATTTCACTAGATTTTTTGATATGCGTGGTAGGGTAAATCAGGGTTTGCCATGTGTAAAAGAAAATCGGAATTATCTGGACACTAGCTAGTAGTATGGCATGTGTCGTCCATTAATCGATACAGAAAGCCACGTGTCATTAGTTCCTGTACTACAGATTAGGTCAGTCCTGTGCGACATGACATCCTAATAGTGCGAAAGACAAGTTACGTAGTCAGACGCATGCATGTAAATCTATGATATGGTCAACCGAATGTAAAGCTCACCCGCACTATAGATTAGGTTAGCCCTGTACAACTAGATATCCTGGCAGTACGAGGACGAAGTTGCTAGTATGGCCTACATAGTGTGCGACATGTCCAGGTGTCGATCGACCAGTGGATAGCGATCGAAACACGTGTCCGACTAAATCCCGTTAATTAGGGAGACATGAATAGTTAAAAGGAAAGCGTAGCGTATTGGAAAATGAAAAGATCCCCGAAAATAGGAAAATGTATAACAAGAATCTGGAAAACATTTTAGATTACCAAAAAATGGAGATGAGAAGTCTCATCTGGTTCTCAATTACCAACGAGGAGCTTGTAATCCGGAAGGTCTCTTTAAGAGCAAAAGTTCAACCTAGAAGAAGGGGTACATGCTAATTTGCTCTCAGACTCCCATTTTGTGCTTTCATAGAGTTTTCTCTCGATCAAGGATTAAATTAGTCATCGGAGAACCTTTCGGCCAACAACAGTGGGAGGTCCTCTAACCCTTGTTTGTGAGCACATATACAGGGAGGAGTGCAACTAGATTGGCAAGAAGACCTAGAGCAATCCAGACTAGTCAAAGCAGTTTATTTATAGAGGTAAACAGTTAACGGATTTTACCCCCGCACAATTGATTTCGTCTGTAGAAAACCCAACCACAAAAGAAGAAGACCAGAAACACCATGTCTCGCATCTAGGGTAATCTTCGAGGCACTCCTAACCTAACAGGGAACCCTAAACCCTTGTTAGAGGCACTAAGGGCCTATAGAAGACCTAGGACGACTACTCTCAGGGTATGGAGTGCAATAGTCAGGATGGAGAGTACTCCTATGAAGGAGATAGTCGGTTTCGTTCGAGATACTCTCAGTCTCCACCCAGATCCATGTCGATTAGATATGAGGATTTGGAAGAGATCATTTGGTCTCAGAACTAGGTGATCAAGCGCCTGGAAATAGAAGTGAAAAAGTTGTCCATACAACCTCAGTAGCAAGGGAAGCCCAGCAGACACAAACAATGATCGCTAGTGGCTCCACAGGCAAGCCAAGATCGCAACATCCACCCTCATCTTTCCAGGAATCAAAAAGCAGTACCGAAAGGCCAAGGGAGGATCTAGGAGGAAAATAGAGAGATAAGAGGTCCGCCCAACCGTCAGGAATGGCGGAGGGTTGTCAGAGATCTCCCACAGCCCAGCTAACACAATAGCAGGATCCATAGACATGTTCGAGATGCATGCCAGGAGCATTCCATGAATTCTGTACAGGACCTCAAGGATTAGCTCCACCCCAGGGTTCCCGTACAGAATATCCGTCCATAAATACCAGCCCGTCTAGAACCGAACAATTCCGTACCGACTAATATCGAAGATATGAGGGTATGGCTCAATGAGCATTTCAAAGGCTGGGGAACAATCCAAGAGACTACAAAACGGTCAATCTAATAGATCACCTACACCCCGCTATCCAGAGAAATCAGTGATTATAAGATTCCCACGGGATTCAATCTTTCCAACTTCTAGAAGTATGATGGAAGAATGGATCTGGTGGCCCATCTCAAGGACTACCAACAAGCACTGATCCTGCATGAAGGAGATGAAAGCCTTTATTGCAGGATGTTCGCCTCTAGCTTGGACCAGACATCGCTCAACTGGTACCACAAGTTGGCATCGCGATCGATCTGCAGCTGGGAACAATTACACGAGATGTTTATTGGAAGGTTCATGCCCAGCCGCACTGTACTGAAATACTTTGATTCTCTGATGTCGTTGAGAAAATGACCTGATAAGACTCTTATGGTGTATACTGGATGGTACATGGATACCTACAATGACGCGAGGACTGTACCGAGAAGAAGGTCATGTCAATGTTCAGGCTTGGGATTTCTTTGGTGAGAAACTGAGGTAATCCATGACCCTGAACCCTATCAAGACGTCCCCCAAGATAATGGAAAGGGTGGAACAGAACACGAAGTTGGAGGAGGAGACCATCCATGAAGATGGACACAACACCCACAGATCACACTAAACCCATGTGGTGGATACTGCTGGAAAGAAGAGAAGCAAGAAAAGAAAGATGTCACAGCAAACTCTTCCCGAGAAGGGGGAGAGAGCTATGGTTGCACTATAGACCACCCTCAGGATGCCGAGAGCAGGGCCAGAAGCTCTCAAATCCATCAAGATAAAGTTCAACGTCCCCATCTTCAGGTTGGTCTACCCCCTGAAGAACGAGCCCTTCTGGAGGTAGCCCACAAAGTGGGGACAAACCAACTTGAGCTGGCGGCCACATGTATTTAGTGCAACTACCACAAGGAGTTCGACCACATAACGGAGCACTGCCACCAGTTTAAGCAATTCCTAGAGGAACTCGTGGAGGCAGGTCATTTGAAGGAGTACATCGCACAGACACCTGGATAGAATAATAGGCTTAGAAGGGTGAAAAGGCATGATGACATATTAGATGAGGACATGCCTCTAATGGGAACCATCGTCATGACACATAGGGCCATAGAGCCAAGCTCCAAGAACGAGTCCCGCACTCAGAGGCGGAAGGAAGGCCACGAGCATCACGTGCTGCATCTCGGTTAAAAGCATCAGATTGAACAAAGTGGGAAGCCTGCACAGATATTATTCTATGAATAGGACCTAGATGGGGTGACATTCCCGCACAATGATGCATTGGAGATCACCTGAAACATCAACTGATATGACACAGAGAGGATCTTGGTAGACCAGGTTAGCTCCATTGAGATCCTATATTTCCAAGCATTTAAGAGAATGGGACTCACTCATGACGACCTCAAGTCAATATGGATACCACTCATCAGCTTTAGTGCAGAACCAGTCTGGCCTTTGGGAGTTATCACTCTTCCAATATGATAAGGAAGGGTGACCATGGACACAGAGTTCCTAGGAGTGGATGTAGCATCGGCCTACAACGCCATCATTAGGTGCACATAGATGCACAGAATGGGGGATATCCCATCCACCTACCACCAAATCGTCAAATTCCCAAGGCCCAATGGTATCGAAAGCATCAAAGAGAACCAGAAGTTAGCGAGAAAATACTTTATGGCTTCTATCAAGACCATCCCCAATGCCGAGCATGTAAAGTCCATTGAAGTGCCGGACCAACCTGTTTTGGAAAATGTAGGAGTGGATCCTTCTGCCTGAGTGGTCGAGAGTCTAAGAAAGGTTCCCTCCCATGACACTGACAAGGACATGTATTTTCTAATTGGAGATGAACTCTCCAGGAAAGATGTTTCCGAGTTAGTGCGGGTCCTGAAGGATCACGTTGACGTATTTGCTTGGACCCCGCAAGAAATTCCCGGGGTAGAGCCAAGTATAATATGTCACCGACTATACAACAATCCATGCCACAAGCTAGAAATATAGAAAAGAAGATACTTAGTCATATAACATTCACAAGTAGTTATAGAAGAACATGATCGGCTCATTTAGGCCAATGCAATCAGGGAGGTCTATTATCCAGAGTGGCTCTCCAACACAGTCATGGTAAAAAAGAAGAGCGTCACTTGGAGGGTCTATATTGACTTCACATGCCTCAACAAAGTTTGCCCCAAGGACAGTTTTTCTATGCCAAATATTGACCAATTGGTGGATTCTATGGCAGAATACAAGCTAATGAGTTTTCTAGATGCCTATAGAGGGTATCACGAGGTCGCTATGTATGAGATCGACCAAGAGAAGACATATTTCATTACTCCTTTGAGCGGTATTGCTACAAAGTTATGCCTTTTATCTTGTACAACACCGGGGCAACGTACCAAAGACTTTCCACACTCATGTTCAACG
>NMUG010006411.1:0-12604 GCA_002855965.1 Monotropa hypopitys | reverse complement strand
GCAGGCGCAAGCTTCGGGCTTGGTTATAACCTGACCGTCCATCCCATGGCTCCAGCGGGCGCGAGCTTCGGGCTCGGTTATAACCCGACCGTCCATCACCATGGCTCTGGATTGTCTATCCATCACTGAAGACCGACCGTCTGGCTTTGCCGGGTCGCCGCAACGAAGACCATGGCTCCGGCAGGCGCGAGCTTTGACTCGGTTATAACCTGCCATCCACCCTATGACTGGATAATTCATCCATCACTATGGCTCCGGCAGGCGCGAACTTTGACTCGGTTATAAGCTGACCGTCCATCCTATGGCTCAAGGCTATCTGCTCATCAATCCGGATGCCTCTCCTTATCGTGGGGCTATCTTATGTATGTATCCGGGATCAGTCCGGATAACTCTCTACATCACGAGATTCTTTTATATTCTTTTTGGGCGCCCACACTCATATGGGGCTTTTAATATACATCCGGCAACAATCCGGACCACTACCCTCATCTGGGACTTTTTATGCGTGTCCGGCATAATTCCGGACTATCACACTCATCTGAGGCTCTTACGAAAAACCGATAGCGGTCTAGGCTATTTCCCTCCTCAGGAAGCCGTCGTCCAACTGGCCTGTCGGCAATCAATTATTACTCATGACTAGCCGGATCTTCGTAACCGGTGATTGAACTACCATCTATTATCTATTATCCTCCGGCAAGGTGACTTACAATCTATCTTTCCGGATCTGTCTCTGAGATCATTGACACCTTTTACACGACGACCATAATAAGGTAACATTTATTTAAAAGCCTTTATCTATGATACAATGCAAACTGTGTACAGGGAAAACAGAAAAGACAACGACATCACAATTGTGCCGAAGGAGTAGTCTTCGGCACAACAACAGGAACAGCTTCTGGCAAACCAGCTGTAATGATCTCCGGAATATCTTGAGAAACTCCCTCCGGCATATCAGTAGCCAACCCCTCCGGTACCACGGCGGGCACATCCGTCGGCAAATCTGTTGGGGAGTCCCCATTTGGGAATTCCAGCGGAGGGACCGTGCGCTCGGGCACAATTACGTTCGGCCGAAAGGGCGAGTCTGCAGGGATCCCAGCAGTGTCCAGTGCCATCTGCCAGGCTTCATGGGAGGCCAAGCTATAGCCTCCCCTGAAGCCAATCTTGTGAGCTTCGGGCCATACCTCGTGCATCTCTTGGCTATAAACTTCCCGAGCATCTCTAAGGCCCTCGGTATAAGCCTTCTTATCAGCTTCGGCCACAGCCTTCTTCAAATCCTCACTGACTCCCCCAGCTTGGGGAGCGTTGCTTGGACCAGCATCAAGCCTTGCTCTCAGTCGGTCTTTCCGCTCCGTCATCACCTCAAGTTGCTGACGAAAATAATCGCTCTCGGACTCCACCTCCTTCAACTTGCCTTCTGTCTCTCGGGCATGACGGACCCGGATATATGACTTCCAGAGTATCCTCTGGCTGCTTCTGTACAAACCGGCAAGGCTCTGGCTGCCTCAGGTACGAAACACAGTTGTTAACATTAATTATTCTTGCACACATGCCGAGGCGGTCCGTCTGACCGGCAAATCGGGGCTTGACACGTGGCGACCCCTGACATTCGTGTCTAATCACTGTCCTGACGCATGTCAGGTGACATCATAAATGATGCCGAAGAAAATTAACGATAACTATTCTCCGGAAGCATGGCGTCCGGTATACCAATTTCAATCTTTTCCAAAAATTTGGGAAAGATTGAGGGGCTATTGTGGTGACCGGACCTATGCCTTGGGGAAATAGCCTATTATAAAACTAATCATAAAGGCGTCGGCCACAAAGGCTGTCCGAACCGGAGGGCCTGCACTGTAGCCGACCATCAACATCCGGACAGCTACCCTTCGGTGATTCCATCCGCTACCTTGCAACCCGCTCCCAAACGAGCCGGATTACCCTGAGGGTCATCCTCCTGTTACTATCGTGGAGTATCCGCCCAGATGCTCCGTCCGTACGACTTAACCCGGTCCATCAACCGTCCAGGCCCACTAAAGGGCCCTCGACGTGCGGTCCACTCATTATTCTTGAGCCCCAAGCCAACGCCCCCTTATAAATACCCCCTATGGGGTACTATTCACGGGATCCAGACTTTGTTCCCCGACTGCTACCGTCCGGCCTCCTTCTATTTGCTTTACCTTCTCCACAAAAAGATACTAACTTAAGCATCGGAGACCCCGTTGGTCAAAACCGACCGACGGACACTAACCATTGTTTTACAGGAGCCAAGCAGGGGGACCCCTTATTTACTTGCAGGGACTACTCAAGCCGTCGGCCAGCAACCGACAACCGTATCCAGAGGGCTAGCGACCAAAGGGACCCGTTCGGCAGAAACCGGCTACCACAATAGTCAACTTAGCCACCGGAGCAAAGGTGGCCCCAAAATCTTTACCAGGGACCTGGGTAAATCCCTTGGCAACCAAACGCGCCTTACATCGATCAATAGATCCATCTGCCAAGTATTTCAGACTAAACACTTATTTACAACCAACAGTACGCTCACGTGTCGGAAGAGCAACAAGCTCCCATGTCTGATTGTCCTGAAGAGCATCCAATTCCGCTTTCATGGCAGCAACCCATCTAGGATCCTGGAGAGCCTCTTGGACAGAACGAGGAATAGAGACTAAGTCAACCTGACTTACAAATGCTTTATAAGAGGTAGAGAGACCCTGATAAGATAAATACTTTGAAATAGGATGATTAGTACTTTCAGCCAAAAGATAACGAGCGGGGGGGCGACGAACACGGGTAGGGTAACGGAGAGATGCATTATCAGGGGAAACCACAGAAGGTAAGGGAGAAGGAGAGATACCTGGATTCGGAGAAGACGTTGGCAGGGGTTCAGAGGAGCGAGGACGGCGAGAGTAGGCCTGCAATTGATCATGAAGAATAACAGGGGGCAATGAGTCACCAGTGGAATCAAGAATTGGAATGGGCCTAGGTAATGTGAAATCCTCGGCCACAACAGGTTCTACTGGTATATGTCCTGCAGAGGGAGAAGGATCTGGAAAGAAAGGAACAGTCTCCAGAAAAGTAACATCCAAAGTATGATATATGTGACGAGTAATAGGATCATAACACCGATATCCTTTTGACATGGAGGAATATCCTAAAAAGACACAACGAATAGCTTTATCATCAAGTTTAGTGTGGGTAGGACTCTTATTTTGCACAAAACAAGTACATCCAAAGACACGAGGCAAAAGAGGAAAGAGAGTTGCATTGGGTTTAAGAATGTGAAGTGGTGTTTTTCCTTGAAGGACACGACTGGGAGTACGATTAATAAGATATGCGGCAGTGAGAACAGCCATATGCCAGAAATATTTAGGAACATTCATACCTCGCAAGAGACATCTAACAACATACATGATGTGACGGTTCTTACATTCTGACACACCATTTTGTTCAGGTGTATAGAGACACGTAAGTTGTTGAAGGATTCCATCTTGATTAAGAGCAGATCCAAATTCATCAGTGATATACTCCCGACCATTATCAGACCGAATATTACGCACCACAGTATGATATTGGGTTTTAATCATTTGTAGGAAATTTTTAAAGTGAGTAAAGACTTCAGATTTTTTCTTCATAAGATATACCCAGGTGCAACGAGTGTAATCATCAATAAAAGTGACATAGTAACGATGATGAGATAAGGCAGTAACAGGTGAAGGACCTCAGACGTCAGAATGAATAAGGTCAAAGGCACTAGGAGCTCTATGCATGCAGGGAATATAAGAGGTACGAGTGTGTTTAGACAATTCACCGACCACACATTTAAAATTGGACTCCTTGCAAGCTTTATTTAAGTGAGGAAACAACCGGCACAAGTATTGAAAGTTAGCATGTCCAAGACGAGCATGCCACAAGTCTAAAGATTTAAGGATAAAATCAAATTTATGAGAATCCGGCAGAACAGAATTACTAGAACACAAAGCTTGCAGATGAGAGGACATAGGAGATCCAAAGTAATAAAGGCCATCACGCTCATACCCAGTGATTGAAAAAATGCGCCTAGGCGAGCGCCTAGGCGAGAGGCGCGCCTAGGCGAGGCTGCGACGCCTCACACGGTGGAGGCGAGGCGAGGTTGGCCGAGACGAGGGAGTAGGCGTGAGGCGAGTCGCCTAGGCGAGAGGCGTGCGCTTCGTGTGCCTCACTTCGATTTCGATTTGTAAGTGTGGAAAATTAAATCAACACAGCAAAACCTCATTTTTTGTATCTCTCTCGACTCCCTCGCTCTCGTCTGTTTCAGGCATTCATCATCCCAATTCTTTGCTGCATCTCAGCATAATGCATCTCAGCATAAGAATGTTTTCCAGAAACTTCCATTTCCTGGTTACAAAATGCAAGATCTCTCCAGTCCAATTTTTATCGAAGCTTTTCACTGAAGAAGGTTTTGATCATTGCATTCTATTTGAATGCGTTATTTGCTTTCTTTTTAGGAAAATTCTAGGAGTTGGTTTCTGCCCAAGTGCTACTTTCATATTCCTGGTAGATGTGAAGAAAAAGTTTATACATAAACTTCTTCTGTTTATATCGTTTAGCTTGAATTCTAGCTAGCAATTAAAGTATGTTCTCAAGTTCGGTGTGCACACATTTGTTTGCTTGAAATGCTTTAGAACCCCTGGAGATACATTTTAGTCCTGAAGCTGTGATGGGATTCCCTTGGACTCATGTAGGGATATAAGGACATCGAATTCAGTCCATGTGTGTGTGTAACATCAATGAGTATAACCTTCATCAGTTTTTTCTTTTGAAATTTGCCTCCCTCTTTTCGCCATTTTGTATAGTTTGTCTTTTTTTTTTTTGAATTTGTGACACTCGCCTCACTTCAATGAGGCGTTCGCCTCGCCTCGCGCCTCGTCGCCTAGGCTTTTGTGGAGTTCGCCGCCTCACCATCGCCTCATGCTTTTAAAACACTGCTCATACCCCCTGCAAAAAATCTTCTTCGAAGTCAGGTCCTGCAAGTAGCAACAAGAAGGTAAGAACACAACAGCACAGTTATGATCTTTGGCAAGACGATTAACCGAAAGAAGATTGTAGGCAAAATTAGGAACATAATAAACAGACGAAAGAGTAATATCAGTGGATAAACAAACATCTCCCTGATGATGAATTGGTATGAGGATCCATCAGCTATACAGACTGACTGTACAATAGGAGTGACAGAAGAGGCAAACAGAGACGACTCACCAGTCATATGATTATTAGCACCGGAATCCAGAATCCATGTGGAATGGGCTGACTTACCATGAAGAGCGGTTGGAGTACCTGTGGTAATGGCAATTGTAGGACCATAGGACGAGGAAGTCATTTTTCCAGTATCACCCATGAATCCAAACAATATAGGATATGACAGAAATCACAAACAGGCCAGAAAACTCATACCGCTTTAGTCGTAAACACTCAAGAATGGGCAGCGAGGTATGTCGATAGATATGGATGGCCGATCTGGATGATGACAGATTTGGTGAACAGCGAGTTGCACGATACCAGAGCGGCACCGGTGGTGGTGGATGCGGCAGTGAACGAAGATGGTGAAGTCAACCGTAAATGGCGAGGAGACAAACTTCGTAGGTGGCTGCGACGAGTGCCGGCGACCAGAGAGACGAACAGAGATATGTGCAGATCGACAGTGCTGAGAAAAGGTAGGGAAAAAATCTCCCGACGTGGCTGTTGAACACGATGGCGAGGATGCAACAGATCTGTAGAACAGCGAGTTGCTCGAGACCAGAGCGGCACCGGTGGTGGTGGATGCGGCAGTGACTTGACAAGGGGCCGACAGTGGAGATGGCCGACAATGGAGATCGGCGGCGATTGGATCGGCGGAGAAGGATGGCGGTGATGCTGTTGGACGGCTAGAGGTGGCGAAGCGGCGAAGGAAACGCCGGAGACAGGCGATGCCGGAGACAGGATAGCCAACAGCGGGATGGCCGGAAGCGAGGTGGCCGGCAGAGAGATGGGTGGCGATGGAGCCTGGAGGCCTGCGGCTGACAGATTTGCGGCTGGCCTGGGCTGGAGAAGGCGCCTGGGCGAGAGAGGAGAGATGCACCTGGGCTCGATGATCGGAGAAGAGCCAGAGATGGCCGGAGAAGACAAAGAGGACTGCTGAGGCCAGAGAGATTCGGCTGAAGCAGAGTCTTGACGATCTACGACGGGCACCACACTTGGAGAGAGATGGACAAAGAGACATGCAGAGAACCAAGAGTCAAACGGAACCAAAGTCTTGTGATGGCGGCGACCACGTTGAAGGGAGAACCAGATGCCAATAGGTGGCGGCTGGACTCAAATTTTTTTTACCCTAAGTGATAGTTTTGGCTCTGATACCAAATAGAATTTTAGAATAGAAAAGAATTGTAATCTTTGAATGTACAATGGAGCCCTTATTTATACACAAGGAAGATACCCTACTATGGAAATACAATCAATCACATAATTACAATCAATAAAAGAGGAAATAAACACGGTCAACATGACCAAAGATAGCTATATCAAATCCCTATAATTTTGCAATTCCCTTATTAATTCCAACAGTCTTCTATCGGTGTTATGCCTAACATTTTACGGATGTTTTTATTCCTAACTCTATCTTGTAGGGTCTTATTGCACATCCACCTCAGCATTATTATTTCGGTTACACTCATCTTACTTGAATGTTATTTCTTAGTGGCCCAACGCTCTGTGCCATATAACACGATTTACCTTTTAGTAGCATGGTATAAATTTTCTTTTAGTTTTTTTTGGGTATTATGCGGTCACACAATACTTCGAAGACACTTCACCACTCATCCATCCAACTTATATTCTACGTGTTACATCTTCTGTAATATCTCCATCTTTATTAACAATTGAACCATGATATCCAAAAATCTATCCTAATATAGGGACATTTTTACCCGTGTAGAGGAATGTCCATGTCGGTAACAGTAGTTGCTTCACTTCAGAACATTTTGTGGAGGTATTTTGTCACACCCCAGATTTTCAAGCCATTTAAAAAATATTAATTTGTTGATGAAAAATAACTATTCCCATTCATTTATATCCCATAATAAGTGCCAAGCAAAATACATGTCCAAGAGCATTATCCAAAACTAAGTCAAACGAAGTTAAAGATAACAAACCAAAGGAGAAGTAAGGAGATAAGCAAACTAACTATTACAATTTTCTTGTTCTCAAATACCAAAATATGAAGGACAATCCTCCATTAGCTCAAAGATGTAGTCTCATTACATGCCATGTCCATCTCTATGGTAGGGACTCAGTACCTGAAAAAGATTGCTTGAGCGAGATGCTCGGTAGAGAAGTCTATATTCATAGATGTATATGATTGTGGTGCATGTGTGTAGGTGTAGGGAGGTATACATGGATGATATGATAGACCCCTTCTTTACCGCCATCATGATCCTTATGATTTTACCATTTTATCTCATAAACAACCAACTTGACGAAATCAAGGATTTACTACAAGTGACACGTCTCAACAGAATTAGGATTCTCTCTTTTATCATGCTTTCAAGTAGATAGATTTTGAGTTTCGACTATGTTTCGCGGTAGAAGCCTGTCGACTATCTGTATATTTCTCGTCTTCCCTACTTCGTCAGGAGAGCTCAGTCAAACCCAAATTGCACAATGTCATGGCTGGTATACACCATGGAACGAAATTCCCGCTAAATAGTCAAGTCAATAAATCCACATTCTTTCAAGCACGAAATACTTTTATCAATATCATTATCAATTCATCATGTTTTGGGATTAGGGTAACATCCCTCCTAACCCATATGAATCTTGGCATCAAAATGAAATTTGAAGTCCCAATTTCATGGTTTTGAAGTCAATTTAACATTTCTAGAAGATAAAAGCCCTAATTTATAAAGTAGATTCCAAAATCTAAATTTTCTGGAAATTAGGGCTTTTCAAAATTAAGGATCAAATCATGCAATAGAAGTAGTTTGAAGCAAAACCCAACAAGAATCAACAACATTGCATGAAAAATTTCGAATCAATTGAAATCGTTATGTTCAAATCAACATTGGCACCAAGAAAACCTACTTTGGATGCAAATATGAACATACACCAAGAGGGAGAAGGAGAATAATAAGCACGAGTCAGGCTCTTCTTACTCATATTTTTTACCAACGCTTCGTTCGGGTCCCACTGTGATAATCCAAACAGTTTATGATGTTCAAATCGATAAAATATATGGTCATGTAAAAAAATCAGCGCAATCTGATATCGATAAGTGTTTGATCCAAACAGTTTCACAAAAACTTGACAGAAACTGGTGTTATGCAAAACTGTTTGGATCAAATACTTATCGATATTTAATTGAGCTGATTTTTTGCAGGATCATATATTTTATCGATTTAAACATCATGAATAGTTTGGATCATTACAGTAGGACCCGAAAGAAGCATTGGTAAAAAATGTGAGTAAGAAATATGAGTAAGAGGAATAGAAATCCCTACCTCAAAGTTGAAGATTCCAAAACTCTAGGTGACGGTTCTTCGAGAATGGTGTAGAAAAATGGGTGAGCGTGTAGAACTCTTGACAATCTACCATGTTATTGAAGGCTTCGAGCTCCAACTTTTCATGGATGATATATATATATATATATATAGTATTTTGGTGAGAGAGGAATGTGTTTCCAATGTGTTGTGAGTATAGATAGAGAGTGGGGTGAGAGAAGTGTGTTAAAAATGATTAAAACATGTGTTTGTACCTCCTGTTAAAAAGTCTTGAAAATCACAACGAATAACCCTTAACTACCGGAAATAGAAGGGGAGAGGGTTGGTTATTTTCGAAAATAACAGGCGGAGGAAAGGAGAGGAAGAACACCAGAACTACCGGAAATCGTAGAGGGGAAGGAGAGGGGCACTACCGGAAGTGAGGGGAAAGCAGGAGGGGACTACCAGAAATGAAGGGGGAGGTTACCGGTAATGGAGAGTTCTGTCCAAGATAGACAACCCTTCCCACTGCCACTGCTTCTCATTACCAGAAACGATGCTTGCATCACCTCTTCCACACACCTCACACCCTCAAGTACCGATAATTCACACCCTAACTACCAAAAAATGAACTATTATGGACTTCAACTCTCTCACTCTGACTCCATATTACCGGAAACTCAAACCACCACTTTTGGAAATTGATGAGTTCTAACCCCAACCCATGCACTCTCATGCCACTACCGGAAATCAAGCCATGATATCCGAAAATCACCAAATTTCCCCAAACTCTATCCTTTCTCCAAAATTGAACCGAACCTATCCTAAACACTTCAAATCAATTTCAAACTATGAATTATCATCAGTTTCCCGGGACATAGAATATTCCAAATTGTATTATGTGATTAGTTACATCCAACCTAGAATTGTATCATACCGGACCAAAACGGAATTGGAACAAACCGGAATAGTCCTCTTCTAAATAGTTCATTCTGCTGAAAAGGACCGCCGACATGCCACAATTCTAACTTTTGGGGATTAGGTGCACAGTCTGGTTTCCCCTTGCCATTGGACAGCTTTTATGAAGTGCTGCATCTCTTTGGTTTATAAATTTTGAAGATGTGGGACAACAATTCCTCTTCAGTTTTGTAGCTAGCCGATGTGGGTGAGAAATATTTATTCTACTGATCCAGCTACATAAACAAGATGGTTTAACCTAATTTCTGTTATGTATCGCTCGATACTTTCGTTACCTAACACCTAACCGTTACCGTTATGTGTCCCGAAACCATTATTTAAAGCCTTGGTTGCATAAGTATGCCAATTATTCATAAATAATCCCGGTCCTGCCTTCAGGTGGCTGGTAGACCACATGATTAAACTTGGCTTCTCCAAGTCATTGTCAGAATGGATAGGCAGCAACCTCAAAAAATCAGGAGAACATCAAACATGGGCTTTTAATCTTGAAGGTGCTGTTGATATGTTCAATTCTTACCGGTAAACTTACACTTCCTCTTTGAATTTGATTTGATTGAGTTTACTTACTATTTAAGCTTTTACTATTTTCCCATGTGCCTCTTTGGATTTGAGTAAGTATGATTTATAATTTAATGTGTATTTAGGGAGACAGATTATTGGCCTTTGCTGGAGCACTCGCCTAAAGAGATGGAGATATCAATTGTGCGTGCCGAGAAGAGCGACAGATGGGGCACTGATGTGATTCAGAGGTTTGAAAGCCTAGCAAATCGAAAGGTTAATGAATCTGAGGGGAAGTTTTCAGTGCATGTTCTTCCCAACTCCGGCCACTGGGTTCATGTGGACAATCCAAAGGGACTTGTAGAGATTTTGGCCCCAAGAATTGCTTCCCTAGTTTAATTCAGTTCTTTTTTTGGTTGTGTGTCTTTGTTAATTTGCTGATTTGAAAAGGTTATTTGCTGTAAGATTTTTCGATGAAAATCTCTGAATTATATTCCTCTTACAATGGTTCATTTAATTTTCGGGATGGGACATGTTCTTATATTTATCGTTCTTAGAGTTATTGCTAGGGCTGTAAACAAGCCGAGGAGCTCTCGAGCTCAATTTGACTCGACTTGTTAAAGCTTGACTTGGCCCGACTCGTATGTATAGGCTCGATTCATTTAAAAAGGCTCATTTAGAAAATGAAGTTTACTCGGCTCGTAAGGAAACGAATCGTTTTTTAACGAGCTGAGTTTTAATATGCCAAAGCTTGGCTCGTCTTGAATTGTTTACACCTATCACTTTGATTCCTTCCATACACTAATGCTTAGCTATTCTATCCGCATATAGTGATAGCCCGTGTCAATGGCACTGGGCGAGAGATTAGAAAGCGTTAAACAATATTTAAAAGTACGATGAAACTTTGGGTATTAGTAGTGTCTTCGGCACTAGTTCGTGCATTCTACACTGATGATGAGTGACGACACTCGATTCGTGTTTTTGGTTTAACTCATGTCGATGGAACATGGTGACGGAATAGAAAGCGCAATACAATACCAAAGGGTACAACAAAACTTTGGGTGTTAGTAATATAATATTTTAACATAATTTTTTTCAACGAAACTTTGAGCGATCGCTGTGAAAAGTCGTATAGGAAGGAAGCGTGGGAGGGGGTTTGACCATAGTGTCTTGTATGGCTGAGACATAATTGTATGACTGGGACAATTGAAAATATGACTAAGATAACTTTGTGTTTTGTATTTGTGCCTTCTGCACTGATAATGAGTGATGACACTCGATCCGTATTTTTTGTATAATTCGTGCCGATGATACATGACGATGGAATAGAAAGCACAACACAATACCAAAGGGTACAACAAAACTTTGAGTATTAGTAATACAAAGTTTCAACGCTGTATTTTTTTAACGAAACTTTGGGTGGTGACTGTGAAAAGTCGTGTAGGAAGAAAGCGTGGGAGAGAGTTTGGCCATAGTATTTTGTATGATTGAGATATAATTGTATGATTGAGATAGAATTATATGATTGAGACAATTGAAAATATGACTGAGACAAATTTGTTTTTTGTATAATAGATATAAACCCTCACTTGAGTTTTAAACTTTTTGTCCTTTTTATTGTCCATAGTTTTTGACCTTGGTTAATTGCACTTTTGCCCTAAGCTATTCTATCCGTATATATAAACCCTCACTTGAGCGGGCTGGGTTCGGATTTCATTTTTTCTCCAGGCTGGCTTGGCCCGTTCAAGGAAAAAGCTTGACAGGTAAAGTCTGTGGCCGGACGCAGGCTGATTATTCACGGGCCGGCGGCCGATGCCCAGGCCTACCCTCAGTTGAATTAATTCTCAACTCCAATACAAAAAAAAAACGTAGCCAACTCACAGTTTTGATGTTGATGCTTCATTGGTCGTCAAGATTTAGACCTTGTTTACAACTTTTTTTTTTATAAAATTCCTTATTTATTAAATTAAAGAAATTATTGTGACAGTCTAGCAAGACAGAAAATATTCAAGACTAAGACAAAAATAGTTGCAAAAGCAGTTACACGAGCAACAAATAAATTGTTTCTTTTTTAATGCAGAACATATAGCTATTTAGCATGAACAGGAAAGATTTTATTTTTGAAATTCACAAGACTGCCTATAAAAGGATATTTTAGTCATAAAAGATATATCAAAAATCATCCAAGGTTTTACATTTATACTTGCATTTTTTCTTTGCCATAGGAGTAGTTTGTAAGTTAGATTTGTCGATTGTAAATTCAGTTGATTGTAATCCTTTGAAAATCAATAAAGTTCATTTGTTCTTCTTCATTCCAATTGATTTTTAGTTTGTCTTCCAAAAAAATCCTGAAATACAACAAAGAATCAAATTCCACTTCACTCACCACATTTCCAATAATTTTATTATGGACTATTCATGTTGATAAGAAATTATAGGGTCCGTTTGGTAACCTTTATGCTCGTTGTTTTTTGTTTATGTTTTCATTTTTTTAAAAATAGTAATAAAAATATGTTTGATAATTTATTTTTGTTATTTGTATTTTATAAATGATTTTAAAATTTCAAGACATTATACAAACACAAAAAATTTGATGTTTTTTGTTTATGTTTTTATTTTTATTGTTTTATCTCTCTCTTTCATACACC
>NMUG010006410.1:0-12605 GCA_002855965.1 Monotropa hypopitys | reverse complement strand
CGAACAATACCAACTCCAAGACTTACTAGAAGAACCCTAAGAGTCAAAACATCAAGGTCTCAATGCTACCTCGCCACCAATCCTCCGACCACCAAAGTATTGTGATGGATTTGATTTTTATTTAACTTTGAAATATATTAGAGATTGAGGTAGATTTCAATTATAAATCAATCACTCAAGAAAACGTGTCGTGGGTAGGGCAGCAACAAACATCCTAAACCCAGATAGATACCAATATGAAAGAAACTTTGCCCGCCCATTTGCACTGCGATAGTTGGCATCCTACACATAATGACACATGTGCCGTGGAAAGGGCATCAACAAACATCCTCAACTTGGATAGGTACCAATAAGAAACAAATGTCGCCCGCCTAATTGCGCTGCGAAGGTTGGCACCCTACGCACAACGAAAAGCGTAACGCGGGTAGGGCAACAACAAACATCCTAAACCCGGATAGATACCAACATAAAAGAAATGTTACCCATCCAATTGCGCTGCGATAGTAGGCATCCTCCTTACACCACGAAAATCAACAATCTTTTCTCATATGATCATTATTCTTGAATTGGGTGAAATTGAGGTAATGGAATCATGATTAAAAAAGGCGATCCTCATAGGATTCATCCCTCATGTTTGACGTTCATTGAATATATTGTGTTCATCATTAATTCTCCTCAAGTCATCAATCCTCCTCGACTAAATAAAGGGCAACACCCATCAATACTAATGCATCTCCACCATTACTGCTCTAAGAGAAACCAAAGATAACCACATGACGATGCAACAACGTTACCAAGGTAAGATCGATAGCCCGATTGCTCCTCGATGCACCCACGTGTATTGTTAGCCCAATTGACCAACTAATACATTGAAAGGGGGAAACCATCGAATGTATGGTGTCCGACAATCTCTAAGGGACCAACAATTAGGTTCACAACCCAAATTCATTCCACCACTCATCCTTACAAATTATACTATAACCCAAAACCATAAATCCTACATAATGTGTCCTATGGTTCAGAAAGGGAATTCATCAAACACTTGGTGCCCACTAATCTCCGAGGGACCTACGATGATTGTAAGGACTCAACGAGACCAACCACACATCCACACAAGTCCTATGACAACCCAATAGGGCTAAATTATCCAAAACACAATTTGAGATTCACAAAGACATTCGTTGAACACTTGGTGTGTACAAGATCCTAGACGTAACTATCAACCCAAAGACCCACTTATTTTAACACCCAAGCCTCATCCAAGTGGTGTTCTTGAACCTAGACTAACTCAAGGCCACAAATGCGAAATTGATACACAAAAACTACGGAAATACAACCTATATACACACAAGGGAGTAGAGAGAGATTTACCCACCAAAAATCACCAAATCTCGAAATCCCTAGGTGAGGGATCCTTCGCGATGACTCAATCCAAGAACACCAATGTGGAGCTCTCGTGATGCTTGTCGACGTTTGTGAAGGGCAAATCTTCAAACAAACAAGGGGGAGAGACCAAATGAGGGGAGAAAGATAGAGAGAACTCGAGAGAGAAGAGAAGGAGAGAAGACTTATAGGCTATGAGGAGGGGAGGAGGCCAAATGAATCACTTAAGGCTTCCTTTTCCACCACAAACATATATATATACTCGAGCCCAAATAGACAAAAATGCCCCCAAACATTTCCCAAATCTATTGTCCGACCAATGTAGTTCGATATATGCCCAAGGCATATATCGAAGTACACTCCTCTCTGCCAAACTCAGAACACACTGTATATCGATATGCACCACCCTGCATATCGATATGCAAAGCTTCTCGAATCACTCCTAACAACATATGCATTTCAATTTGCACCTAGTGCATATCAAAATGCAAACCCCACTGCTCAAACTTAACAAAGAAGAATATCAAAATGCATGGATGCATTTCAATATGAAATAAATGCTTATTTCAAAATAAAGAATGCATATCGAAATGTGCATGAAGGAAAATTGAGCAGAGAGTATTCTATATCGAAATGCAAGTGAGATGACTAACCCACATATCAAAATACCGACTGAACAAGGGACATATCAAAATGTACATATATATACAGGCCAAAGGGGCAAAGCCCCATATCAAAACAAAATAAAGAGGGGAGAGTAGAACAGTTGCATATCGATATGCACCAAGAGTTCGTATCGAAATGCACACAAACAGGGAAAGTAGTCCCCTTTCATATCGAAATGCAAGAGGGGGGAGGGTTACACCCCATATCGAAATGCAAACATAGCAGAGAGAATTCCAAGGATGCTCGAGAATGTCTCGGCCATAACTTCCTCGTCCGAACTCCGATTAATGCGATTCAAGTTGCGTTGGATTCACAATTGAATTCTCTACGATATTGATAAAGAGTATGATAAATTTATAAAATGACATAAAATCACAATGGTCCTCGAAGGCCCTCGGCACATGGCCAAAATAACTAGCCGCTATACCAAACTCAAACTGGGGGCTCCAACTACCCCGAACCTTTCTAATCACCACCAATAGATACAAATAAAGAGTTGGCTTCTGAGAATTTACAAAATAAATTCAACTTGGGGTATTATGGGATTTAAATCAACCAAAGTCAAATAAAGGGAATAAAAATTCCAAGGAATCCTTTAATTAAATTCTCAACTGTTACATAATTAACTAGCAAATATGTCCATGCCTCTTAAAGGCATGTTACATTACGTGTTAATATAAATAATATAAATAGATAATAATTATGTAAAATTATTTAAACAAATAATAATCATTCATTTTAAATGGGCTAAGATTTGCATTTTTCTCATAAAAATGAAATGCATACCATGGTTGTAACAACAGGAGTTGCGAGTGAAATGCCTCACAAACTCATTGAGTTACCCTGTTATAACAAGCGTTTATCACAAAAATTGAAGAAATCATCACATCTTAATTTTTATTGCAATTCACGTGACCAAAACCGATAATCGGTCGATCGCAGTGATAGGCAAAAACTAGCAACAGGATGAATCCAGTGATGGGAAAAACCCAGGCACGGCTCAATCCCAGACATGGGTCAAACCCAGCCACAACAGAATGAGCAATTCAAACAAAAGCAAATCTCATGGTTGGAAACATGGGTGAAAATACGTCAACATCTAGCTGCTAGACATAGAAGAAAATCTAATGGTGGGTAACATGTGTTAAAATGTGTCAAGTCGTTCAACTGTCAACCAAATACAACCGTTAAACACAAAAGAGACACCCAAATTTTGGTGAATCAAAACCAAAATGAAATAGAATCGAAACCCAATAAAACCCCAAAACCCTAACACACAGATCTGCATCCACACATAGATCGCGTGCATATACACACAGCCAAATTGACACACATACACACACATAGATCCACACATACATACACACAGATCACACGCACTCACAGAGATCGCATACACATATTGAACACAGCCAAAACGACACACATGCAGATCTTAACTGCACTGATAGAGGCACACACACACACAACCAAGGCTTAGAGAGAGAGAACGAACACACACATACATACAACAAGTCTCAGAGACATCATCACAATTGCGATGGTGTCTATGATGGTGGCAGTAGCGATGGATGCGATGGCTGTAGCAGTGGTGGCTTTGATGGTGGCTATAGTGGTGGCTGTGATAGAGAGAGAGAGGTGTATGCTTGTGCAGAATGACTGTGCGGAATGGCCGTGTGGTGGAATGGTTGTGTATAATATTAGGTTAGGTTTTTTTATCAACCCTTGGATCGAAATGGGAACACAATCTCAACCATTCAATATAGGAAAAGTTAGCATGTGAGAGCACAAATTTCAAAGCCTCTTTGTATTGTTATATAGATTTTGAGAAAATGGAAAATACAAGCATTCATATTTATTAAATGATGAACTATGGAAATAACATAAAAATGACTATCTTGGAAAGATGAATTATCACACTCCTGAAAATCTCGATAACAGTTTTGTACAATTTTCTAATATTCATATATATTATATATTTATTCCTTCTAATTGTTTTCAAAATATTGTAATTTGGGCCCTTCTGAGGCCTTGGGTATGGATTATATGGAAATTGGGATGGGCATTAGTAGATCATATTAGGTATTAAAGTGCTGAGGGCTTGCCATTCCCATCCGACGAGCCCATGTTTCAAAATAAAATCATCCACTTATCCTCATACTCAGCATATTTCGAAATACATGCATCATCTCTCCCTCTCTATTTCGATATAGGAAGCTCCTATGGTATTTTCCCCCCCTCCACTTCCATTTCTCAATAAGCTTCCTCTCTCCTCCTATATTTCGAAATGAAATCCCTCTATTGTGTTTCCCAAACCCCATATCGATATACACATCCCCCATTTTTTCCCTCTATTTCGATATAGGAAACCCCTGGACATCCTCCCCTGAAGCTGCATTTCGATATGAAAAGTGGACTTCATATTAAAATGCAATGATACTGTTCATCCACGAAGATGAGCTGCAAGGCTATATTTCGATATATAGAACCTACATATCGATATGCAATATCTTCGGCAAAACTTTTGGGAAGAGTAAATAAAGGGCAATGATGTCATTTTACTCATTATATATATGCATTTCAATGAGAGAAACCCCTCATTTTGGTTCAGACTATCTCTCTCTCTCTCTCTCTCTCTTCCTCCCCATCCATAACTCTCTCTCTCTCCCTGTAAATTTCACTTCTCTTCCACCTCTCTCCTCCATCTCTCTCAATCCAAATAGATTCAAGCTTTGGGCCTTCATAAATGTCGCTCCACCCGACGTCCTCTATGCATCCATGGGTTTGGATCATGCATTGGAGCAAAAATCAATTTTTGGATTTGTCACACCTTGGTTTAAGGTAGAGTATTCTATTCCTAATATCTCTATTTTGGGTTTGCTCACTTCTCCCTCTAGATTTCCGAAAGGAAGGAGGATCACTTTTATGTTTGAACTCTTGGGTTATATAAACCCACTGATTTCTTGAAGTATAATGTTGGACTGCATCTCATAGTACTCTCGACGACATTAATTTTTAGATCCCCACACCAATTTGTAAGATTCCCAAATTTAATAAAATCCCAAATTTGGGTCATCTTGAAATAGAGAATTTGACTTGATAAAATATGAAAATTAGTCTTTGAAAAGGGTCCTATTATCACCTTGATGCTTGTTAATCACTAATTTGAAACCATTTTTGGGAAATCATGTTTATGGTCAAATTGAATAGTTAGGAGGAATGACTGCCCTAATCAAACTTATGTATGGGAATAATAGATCGAATGTTTTTAATTGGCCTTAGCATGATAGATGATTTGGGTTGGCTAAATATATTCAAATTTTCATTCATTGGGTGTCGCTACACTCACAATATTGCGCAATGAGGCCTTGCACTGGGCCCTCCTGACGCATTGGGGAATACGAGGAAATTTGTATGGGTAGACTAGTCGACGGGCTTCTACTGCCAGAATTAGTCGAAATCTAATGAATCTAATAAAAATAATAATTATTTGTACATGACCCTCTTATTTTGTCAAGGTGGGAAGATGCGAAAAATTATTTGTTGACTCCCTTGTTTCATCAAGGTTGAGATTTTGAAATGAAAATGAATCAAATCTCCTTGATTTCGTCAAGTTGCATTGTTTGGGAAATTCTAATGAAATTTAGGAATTGGGCATCTTTGGAAAGAAAAAGAAATTTAATTGGAAATCTAACAGTTTTATAAAATGAAAATGGTCCTCATTGTATGCATACTTCTATTTATCTAGCACTCGCATATATTGTCTTAATTTTAGAGATATTTGGTTATAGATTATGTCTATTAGGCAATTTTCCTAACCCACTATATTTTTAGGTACCACATCCATATCTGATTTGGAACTAGACTTTCGAGGCTCTTGGATGACCTTAGAGCTTGTTGTCATTTTATTAGTCGGATAGGTTATTCTTACCATTTATTGTACTTTTCTTCCTTTTCATTGCCCGGACATTTTATTATAATAATTCTATAAATTTTAGAGATCATATTGTGAATGTGGATGTAATTTCATGTATTGCACTTCATTTTCCTTGTTGGGTTCAATGGTAGTAGTAGACTTTTCTGGTTCTTTGTGCTACTGATTTTTATTATTTAAAAAATGGTTTGAAATTTTCGGGTTGTTACAATTGGTATCAAAAAAACGTTTTCGAAAACCTAGGGACATTGGGGAGACTCTTAGTCTCAATGGGTGCATTTCATCACATTGTATGTTATGTGGTGTGCTTGTATGCTTGTATGCATTGCATGAGGGCCATTGAAAATTTTAAAAGATATAATAATTTCACAAACTATCTTTGGGAACCCTTCTCTTATTGTTGAAAACTTTTAAATATTCGACCCTCTCGTAAAGTCTCTTTTGTTGATTGTGGCATAATTTGTCTTGAGCCTTGATCCCATTTTGTTATCATTTAGTGATGTCACGACTCATCCCGGAATAAAATATAAATGGTCATATGACTACTGAATCGTGACTGAAACAAAGCATCAAAGTAATCCAAATGATCTAATTATCTCATCATCTAATAACATCTATCTAATACAGTGGAAGCACCAACTTAAAATTTCCATCATACCTCAATAAAATGACATAATAATATTACAAGGCCAACTACAAGGTCTAACCAAACTCCATAAGTACTACCAAAGTCTTACAACTATCAGATGTAAGAAGAGTTTCAAACTAACTCACAATAGCTGAATCATAAATAAATAAATAAATAAATAAATAGAAATCTCTATAAGGAGTGACATCCTCTAACTCTCTCTAGACATATTGCATGGTGGCCTGGCTTGAAGTGAAACCCGCTAATCAATATGACCTGGATATAAATTGACAAAACAATAACAACAAAAGATATCCAGAAATGTTAGATACAACAATCAATATATACAAATTGACATGTAAGAGATATCAAGTAACCACAGAAACCAAAGGAGTTGTGCCTCTCCCCAATCATCAAGTACAACGATCATGCAAGTCTCTAACATCTTATGCAATTTCGTACCCATAGTACATCCTTCTTTTAAATTATTGATATGTCAATTAATCTTTCTCATGATCTCAATATCATTAAGCAAGGATGTCACACATGCTAAGGGCGAACCAATCAAACCCTAATCCCTACCCAGCCTAACAACTTATCAAAAGTATGCCCTTGGGGTGATTTCATATTTCCCTTATACTTGGCCTAACAGCTTATCAAAAGCATGCTCAGGGTATTTCATAACTTTCTTCTTTAATTCACATTGCCTCCTACTCGGCTTAACAACTTATCACAAGTATGCCCCGGGGTTGTTCCACTTTACATTATTTACCATTTTTAAAGATACTTCTCATTCTTTAATCATATCCGATAAACATTTTCTCTAATCATGCTTTCAAGAATAGTATCACAAGTTAAATCCCGTAACTTGGTTTATAATTTCACATATATCACACCACTATCACCATGAAGCATGCGTCTATAGGAAAGTTACACAAAACACATATTCATACTTTCATGCATGTATAACAAGTCAAATACTTAGCATGCATCGACATAAACTTGCATAATTCAAGCCGACATGCCATTTCATAGAATTATGAATTCATCATGCAAGAATCATGTAAACATGCAAACATAAGTCAAAGAACATATATTGAAAGACATGTACACACTCACCTAATGTGCAAGCGACAACAATAGATTACTTCTTGACCGAGGAGGGTCCAGGATCCTCACCTGTAACAATAACACTAAGTTAGGACAATAAATGTCTTAAGTTAGCTAACTTGATTTTTGAATTGGTTTCCATGTGCACCGGAATCGATTTCTAGCATTGCACCCGAAACCGGTTTCACTCTGACCCAGATCCAATTTAGAAAACCCAACTCATAACCGGTTGCGACACTTCCCAAATTGGTTGCACATGAACAACTTACCCTATAATTGATTTCACTCTGACCCGCAATTGGTTTCCTAAAAATTTTCAATACCGGTTGCCCAACTACCAACTATGGTTACCACACAACAATGTCACTCAGAACCTGTTTTCTTACCCCCGAAATCGGTTCCCACCCCTTCTGCCACTGATCTGGTTATCTAAGACGAACCAAAACTTATCCAACTTCATCAAATCCCGATTTTATGACTAAAACCCTAAACATCTTATATATCAAAGTGTTCTAATCATCTAGGCATTACACATACTCTATTATAAGCCTCAAAACCCATCAAACACTCTCTTGATTCAAGGATTTCCTATCTAGATCTAGTAATTTCATTAAAACTAGATTAACACTAATTCCTTGATATATTCCAAAACTGAGACAAAAAAAAATATAAAATATTGGGAGAATCATACTTACGTTAGGAACACAGTTGATGTATATCTCTTCTTCAAATTCTCACCCAACAATCACTTCTCAAGCAAAATCCTCTCTAGCCTCCTTCTTCCCTCAGTCTAAACTCCTTAATGAAAATGTAAGTATGTTTAAGCCTCCTCCTAACCCTAATCGGAATTTTAATTCCAAAAGACCAACTTGCCCCTCTTAACTCCTTTATATAACTCTTGTGTGCCATAAGTCTTATTATATAAACTTAGTATTTAATATATACTTATTTTGTATAATTAATCCATTCTTAACAAAAGATTATATATTCCTTAAACTTATTAATTAAATATATCATTCTCTCTAAACGTCTTGTTTTTATTATTTAATAATTAATAAATTTTAATAAAAATATATGGGCGTGACAACTCACCTCGTGATCAGACACAATAGAAGAAGGTTTCCTATACAAATGGATAATCTCCCAGATATATAATCGACTCAAGGAATCAATAGACTGAGAAGTGAAGATAGGCAGGAAATGAGCGAATTTGGTATAATGATCTACAACAACCCATATGGCATCCTTACCATCTTGCGAGCACAACAAGCTCGATACAAAGTCTATTGTGACGTGCTCCCATTTCTATTCTGGCACTAGCAATGGTTGCACCAAACTCATTGGACATTGATGCTTGGCTTTAACTTTCTAACAAATGAAGCACCTCATTACAAATCATGCAACATCCTTCCTCATCCACGACCACTAGAATACACGTCGCAAATCATGATACATCTTGTCTCCACCCGGGTCAACGGTGAATGGAGAATGATGAAACTTATGAAGGATCTCAGGTTAGCAAGTTGATGGAGCAAATAATCGCCCCTTGAATCGAACACCCATATCCTCATAAAGAGTCCACCCTTTAGGTGCTTCTCCATCAAAACACCTAGAACAAAAGATAGATGCTTCTTTATCATTTGCTTGTGCTTCCACAACCTTTTGTGATAACAAAGAATGAATGGTGAGATTATATAGAGTAGCTGTCTCACCAACTTTCTCGGCATGAAGCACAAATTCACCCAACTCCTATATGCATTTCCAATCACGAATGGCCAAGCTAGCTAAATGACAAGAATGTCGTCTTATTGCATCGACAACTACATTTGCATCACCTGGATAGTAGTACAACTAGAAGTCATAATCTTTAAGGTGCTCCATCCATCGACACTAACGCATACAAAGTTCTTTTTGCATGAACAAGTATTTGAGGCTCTTATGGTCAGAGAATACTTCAAATTTCTCTCCATAGAGGTAATTCCTCCAACTTTTCAATGCAAAAATAACTACAGCAAGCTCCAAATCATGTGTCGGGTAGTTCTCTCATGAATATTCAACTAACGAGACCCATAGGCAACCACCTTGCCTGCTTGCATCAACATGCAACTCAAGCCATCATAATAAGTGTCACAGCATACGGTATAACCAACACCTCTCTCAAGAACAATGTGGATCAGAGATGAAGTTAGATACCTCTTCAACTCCTCAAAATCTAACTCGCATGAATCATGTAACACTCCCAAATTTTGAGACATGTTTTTTAGAAGTGTTAAATGGATAAAGAGTATGCAAATAAAAAAGGGCAAGTACTAATCAATTATGCTACACAACCCACCACAATGATCATTATAACACATTCTTGTTTTGAAATGAAATACAACTGAAATGGAGCAAAAAGGGTTTTATAACACAACCCTGCACAACCATGCTCCAAATAAAAGAAAAAGGCCAAAATAGGATTTTATAAGTAATCTTGTACAAGACGGTCAACAGTAACAAAAAGAAAGTACAACACTGAAAAGAAAGGCGACATATCACTACAATCCGGTCCAGCCTCAAGTCCTGCAACGGATCTTGCAGCCACTCCCAATCGGGGAGAACAAACCCTACCAAAATAAAGGGTCCGGCACAACCTCCTGGTAGAGACAAACCATCTCCAAACGTCTATACTATTGGGGTGCAAGTTAGTGACAATGCAAGGAATGCAAATGATACAATGCAATGGATCTCATTAAAGTAAAACATTTTCTTTTCTTTCAAATTACACATTTAACTCATCGTAAAGAAAAGTAGTAAAGCACCGTGTCTGACCAAGACTCAAAAGAGAAGTACTACACATCCAACATCTACCAAACCATTTCCTAGACAAGGCCAAAGGGAATCGTGTCAAGTATCGACTCACACTAAGTAAAAGACTCGTTTAACATATTTAAACGTATTCCAATTCCCATTATATTCCAAGTTCACGTGTATTCTATTTCCATGCCTTCTAGTAAGAGCAAGGCAAATATCAATCACAATCACAGAGTATCGGTTAGTTCCGCATAGGAGCTCGTCAACTCCATGTCGTGTCGTTTCCTATTTTCCCCGGCTCACCGGGAGGGTCCGGTCAGACCCCCATTGCGCAATGTCGTGTGCCACTCTAAATAATGACACAAGGTAAGCAACCCGAATCATAGCCACTCATCAATATCCAATCCTCGTATAGAGTAAACAGTTCCCTCGTAAAGAGGCACGTGTCACATTTTATCATTTCGTTCAATCATTCCGTATGACCTAGGGCAACAACCTCCTAGTCAACATCGTATTCCAAATGTGACGTTCATTTCATTTATTTCAACACATTCCGTTTATTCACAAAAACGTTCATTCCCAAAATATTTCCGTTTACTTCACCAAAACATGTCAATCATTCGCACACTACTTCATTTTGTTCGATTCCTTTCAAAACATATCACAACTACGATTAACCCATAAACCTCCTGAGGAGTGTCCAAAACAAGTATTTTCCCCAATTAAGTTTATTAAACCGACGACGACACATTTGTATCAAATTGGGGCTTTTTGTAATTATACTCACAATCGAACAATTAATCCCCTAGGGAACGCATAGAGACCCTAGACCATACATGTACGATACCAATTGACACGAACAATGATCGACAATACAAATTTCCCTAACTTCGCAAAATCACCTAATCGACGGATTTTCGCAAAACATGTAAGGGAGAAGCAAGAATACCAACAATACAAACGAGAGGGATGGAAGAACTCTACCTCGTCAGAGCTCCGATGACGCTCGCCAGAAAAGTTTGCCAGAAAACTTCATGACCGCCGGAGTGAGCCAAACCCACCACCGTAAAGCCCTCGCAACAATACACCCAATGAGCAACCCAAAAACATACACGAGAGATACAAAAACCTAGGGTTTTAGGAGAGGGAAAACAACTCACCGATCTAAGTACACCACCGCGGAGAGGAGAGCGAGGCCGACGACACTAATACTCCGTAAAACCTCCGAAAACCACCATTGATGCTCCAAAAAGAAGAGAGAAGGGAGAGGGGGAGAAGAGGGAGGTAGAGAGAGAGAGGTCTGTAAAAATGGAGAAACAAATGCCTTAAATCATTCCCAACAACATATATACTCCCCCCACTTGAAATGACCGAAAAGCCCTTAATGAGCCTCAAAATCGGCCAATCAGCATACTTTGCACCGGTGCAAACTTCACTTGCACCGATGCAAACTTGCTAAAAATTCAAGCAGAAGGTTTGTGCACCGGTGCAACTTATCTCTGCACCGATGCAAACTTATTCTGTTCAGATTTCACAAGTTTGCCCCAAAGAAACGGCCATAACTTATTTGTCCGGACTCCGATTGAGACGATTCAAGTTGCGTTGGATTCGTAATTGAATTCTCTACGACTTTAATAAATAAAGAATTTTGATTTAAAAAATGGATCAGATCGTGATCGATTTAAATACGATTTAGAACTTTCGCGAATACTCCAACGTCAACGAACATCATGTCGGGGACTTCCATCCAACCTAGATTTACTCAACATGACATATGATCATTATAGATGCTCCCAAACGTCTCAAGACCTTGACAGCACATGAATTTAAATTTATTGAATTTATTGAATGGATGGAAATTAACTAAAATTTCCGGACTGTGACAAACTATCCTCCTTACAAAAATTTCGTCCTCGAAATTTCCAAGGTAGAAGAACCGAAACACAACACCACAAAGGAGACAATGCCCAAAAGCACCAAACGCTTGGATAATTTGAGACGAGAACCGGCAACAACGACAAATAGATTTCCAACCAAAACAACTCCACCAATGAACAAGCAACGCTAAAAGAGATCCGTAATCTACAACAG